>LPNX010929042.1:3987-68227 GCA_001517045.1 Pseudotsuga menziesii | reverse complement strand
TTGACAAATAAAGTCTAAGAGACCGAGTCTTTTACAGACACTATCATGCTAGAACATTTATTAAAATTCCCTCATGGGGTATGAACATGTGATATAGTACAATAAGCACTTCCCAGAAGTACTTCCAAAGGTATTTTTGAAGTCCGAACAAGTTAGCCCTGTCCGGTTCACCGGGCTCACTTGATAAAAACCACTAAGTACAACTTAGGTGGTAACATTCTGGCTCCAACTGTGGGATGTGTGCTCGATCTGGTCTTTAAGGCAAGGAGAGGATACGAGAACACCAGAATCTCTGGTTTATATACCCTGCAAAAACATCTCAACTTGACAAGAAAAATCTCAGTAGCACAAGTTTTATGAAAAACCAATTGAACCATTAAGCTAATTTATTTAAACAAAATAGATGTAACTAACTAAAAGAAGCAAAGTTTTATTATAGCTAAAAATAGAAATGCAGAAAGTAAATGCTCTCTTTCAAAGAGCTTATTTTCCTACTCTAAGCATGATATAAATAGGGTTAAGTGTAATCAGAAATCCAATGTAACCACCTAAGCATTTTATTGACATAAAAAAAAATTTCCTTGTCTTTGGTTACCAGCCAAAGTAAGGATACTTATTCAGAAAATGCAAACCTGCCTGATGATTCAGAATGGGTGGGATGGATGGGAAATCATAGGCATGAATAATGTCGTCAAACTTCCTCCCAAACTGGTAAGTGCCTACGCAGGCTGCTTCTATCCATGACTGGATAGGGTTGATGTACAAATTGGAATGATGAGGCAGATTGACTACACCATCATACTGATCATCAAGGCTTACCGGATGATAATTCACTGTATAAGCCCCAAGCAGCTCCAAGTCATGAGGAAACTCTATATGTGAAGATGATAATTGAGACTGATATTCTAATAACTGCATCACATCTGTATTTTCACAAAACTGCTTCTCCATGTCTTCATTACTGATACTCTTGTGCATCTCTGCATTATGACTCTGAATGATCATATAAGAGTTTTGAATGCTGCTTTTCCATACTAGGATTTTCCAAGGTCTCCAGATTCATGCTTCCCTCTATGGAAGTATAGTAGATTGGACTTCCACAAATCTCTAAACAGACACTTCCCTTGCTGGATATAGCATAGATAGGATTCTTAATAAGATATCCACAAAAATCCCAATAGTCGTCACCATCATCTATGTTAAATGTGATGGATTCCCCATTGCTGATATCAGGTTTCGATATCGAGTTCTCTTTGTCTTCACTACTGATATCGATATATGTCTCAGACTGATCATGTGGATAAACTACATGCTCCTTTTTCATATCAAAGTTTCCCAAGGCCACATCGTCCATGCTCTCTTCTTTAGATATGCCATCAACAAAACCATCAAAAGTTTCTAGTTCATTATTTTCCTCTTTATTCATGTCATAGACTAGATTTTCCATGAATTTCCAGGACTCCTCATCAACATCTTTGTCAGGGATAAGGGAGTCTTCGTCACTTGTATCATGCTCCAAGCTATACTTGTCCTCATTTTCATACTCATCTTCTTCAGAGAAAAGGTCACAAGGTAGTACACCTTCCAGGCTGTCATCATTATATGGAGAACACATAGGAGTCCCATCATGTATATCACAGTTTTCATCATAAGTTTCACTATAAGATTCTGCAATGGTTTCATCCTCAGGCTTGTATTGTTTAGATGGTGACAAAGAGTAGGCCTGGCCTACCATGTATATATGATCAGACTCACCTGATGTTGTTTCCTGATTACTGACCTCCGCCATCCCATGTTCTATAATCTGATTTGCTATGTAGAAAGTGCTTTCTGGGTGGAATTGCTCACAAGGTCTACACCAAGGAATTACTTCATCTACCATATTAGTTGAGTCTAACTAGTTTGGAATCCTAGGCTCTTGCTGAGGAAACTTCCTTTGATACACTTGATTCTGTTTTGGCTGAAAATTCCTAGGTCCACTATTTCTCTCCAGTGTGACTATTTTGTTTTGGATTTTTGTCATGAATTGGTCCTGACTAGTCATCACTTTTTCCAACATGCTAGCTATCTTTTCCATGGGGTCTTTAGAGGCTCGCTTTTCTTTTGATTCAAAGGATTTTCCCTTTTCTTCATTGTATGAAGTGTTTCCCCTAGTGTAACCTGGAATGTTGGATTTGCCTAAAGATTGCATATTCTTTTCTATTTTCTCAGCCAATTCCTGAGCAGTTTTTAGATCGACTGGCTCTTTGTCCCTTAATTAGTACCTCAAATCACCAGTGAAAGCTTCGATGTAATATATGAGGATGGAGGCATCCCTTGGCTTGATTTATCTAGGGAAGTCCGCAACCACACGCCTGAACTTAGTATTAAATTCATCAATGGTTTCATTCTCTATCTTCTTTATGTTATGGAGGGCAGCAAGCAGATGTCTTGGTTCTTTCTTTTCCCCCCATTTCCTCTTAAAACCCTCTAGGAAATCACTAAGAGTTTTATACGAATCATCACCAAGTTTTTCATACCACTCCGCAGCATCATCCTCTAAGGATAAAGAAAAGAGCTCCATTTTGTTATATTCATGGTTAGAGGCAACATCATCACAATAACTGACTAGGTGCCTTTCAAATTTTCGGAGATGAGTCTTGGTAGTGGTGGCATTATTTCCCTCGAACCTGGGGAGCTTCTTGATAGCATCTTTTGGAATGGCATGGGGAGCACCTGCTATCTGAGAAAAGTCAAGGGTTTTGAATAATTCCATCATTTGTTGAGATTGGTGAACATGACTCTCTACAAATATGTTATGGATATCTGTGAGGGATTGGTCTCCTAAATCTTCAAGGTTTCTACGAGAAGTCTGCCTATTCAATATTTCCCTAATAAAACTTTTGGGATCAGGGAGAGGATTGAATAATTGTCGGTGGTTTCTTTGGGTACAAATTCTTGAAGGGATGTTAGATAGTGGAGTCGCCAAATGGATCGAGTTTTAATTTTTATGTTTTTTAAAGACTAGATCAATCAAAAGTTTTTTTTTATCTTTTTAGTTGTTTAGAAAAAAGTTAAGCTAAGTCCTACTCGGGAATAAAAAGATTTATCCCCGGCAACGGCGCCAAAAGGTGTTGCCGCCTTTCACACACCTGGGTCACGTGGCAGAAATCTTCAAGCCACTCGGTGTGTCCTTGGGGGCAAGTCTCGAGTCAAGGCTGTCACCTTGTTCTTGACTCCTCCATTTAGGCTTAACTCCTAACGAAGCCAAGGGGGGTAGACCCTATTAAGTTACTAAGGATGGTTTCTTAGTGTGGTGATGCTAAACTGAATTAGTTATTTAGGAGTTTGAATACTTTAACTATAAACAATTGAATATGACAAGATACGAAAATAACACACGAAAGCACAAAGCTGATAAACAATATATATATATATAAAGCAAAAATGACCAGTTCCTTAGAATGGAGTCAAATCAAAATGATCAATGTGCTTGCGTGTGTTCGGAGTGAATGTTTTGCGATTGCATCTTGGTATGTTTTAAGTTAAAATTGAAGTATGAATTGATTAAATTAGGCTAAGGGGGGACTCCAGATATACCCGAGAGTACTTGGAGTATGTCCAAAACAAAACCTTTATGGCTACCCGCAAGGAATATGTGGGATGAAATGGAGTCTCTAGGGCTATTGTTCGTAATGCACCCGTTAGGGTGTGAAAGAGATCGATGCCCCGAGGTCACTTTTTAGTAAGTTCCCGCTTCCTTTGGGTATTTTGCCACCGTAGAGGTTCGATTGAGGTGTTGGATTTTCACCTGATGGTTTGTAAATTGGGGAGAGTGAGTCCTAGTTATGCTATTCACCCAAGTTCTTTTGATACAGCTTGACTGATCAGACGAACCACAGCCAAGTGCAGAACATACACACTGGAGTCATGTAAATTTTAATAAGTTTTAACTAAGTGTTCTTGTTTAAAAGAAAAAAGCCTCCAAGAACCTCTTTTGATCCAAGTGGATCTCAATCGGGGAATAGAGGAGGGGTTAATTTTAGATTGCTGATAAAAAAAATATGAAAAATAAAAAAACTACACAAATCTGGTTTTCTAATTAATCCTACCATGAATCTCTTTCCCCTTGCGGGTCACTCGGGAAATCATGGGGTAAGTATTATGATTACTTTGAAATGTAAGATATGGATTATGGAATTAACAACAAGATCAAGTATACTACCCTGCAAATCATATCAATTCTAGTAAAAATTAAATAAGCAGAAAACGACGAAAATGGCACCGACGCGAATCCCCCCAGGGGGGATGAGGAATGGGCTCGAAAGAGCCTATTCCAAAGGAAATTTTATTCATTAATGGTTAAAATATTATAGGACTGATATGTCAGTTCTTCTTGGTCCTTATACATGTTGAAACCAAGATCTTACAGTTATACAAAAATTTAAAGAATTTTGTGACAAAAGGGAGACCCCTGGGGGGATTTGAGCGCTCCAAAAGCCGCTTTGGACAGCAGCTTCCATTATTATCTGTCAAAACTGCTAAAGTAAAGTGAGCATGTTAGAATAACAAATTCCCAAAATCACTTTAAGAGTACCTTTGGGTCAGCCTACTTTATCTCAAAAAGTAATGAAATTAAACTAGCTAAATCGGCGAAAAAGGAACCAAGGAAAGCAAGCTTTCCTTGGGATATTGGCTTGCTATTTGTGCAGCCAATTAAAAGCATTGATATTCCAGAATATTGAAATTTATTTTTCAGAAAATGAAACTACCTTAACAGCAAGCTATGAATTTTCAGTAAATTACTTGCGAAACTAAGGTACTTTTAGCTAGATCTCTTGAATTTGAACTTTATGAGCAAAACAGAACTAAGATATAGAATTTGGAAGGGATCTTGCTAATTATATATAGGTGTGTTTTTCTTGATGAGATAGATCAGATTAATAAGAAACCTTTAAAGTAACCAGTTTGAGGAAAGTTTAATAATTTTTAAAGGAGAGAAAGGGGAAGAAAGGTGCTTGTTTGTTGAAGCAGATCTGCAGAGGGAACTTGGTAGAGAAGCACCGAGGGGAACGATCTTAGCAATGTCTGCTGGAAATCAATGGAATCAAACCTGAACCATAGATCTTCCAGCCACGGCAAACCTGTAAGCTACAACACAACTCCTCCAGACATAAGTATCAGATCTGAAGATACATATGAGAAAGGGATGATATAGTATGCAAATAACATTATCTAACATACAGGTATTAACTCATTCAAACATATGCAGAAAATAGAAAGTAAGTAAGCTTACTTACAATGACTATCCTTAAGATTTCAGAAACCATTCAGGCAGACAATAATTAAGTGTAAAAAATTGGAAAAATAGCAGTTTCACCTCGAATGCAGCAAGACAATGGCAATCCACACATGAAAGGTACTCCACAATTGATCCTCCAAAGCTTCTCTTTATTTCAACAAATGAAAATTAGTACAAAGTTACAATGGCAAGCCCTTCAATCTAGCTCTAACTAGCTTGGAAGAGGAGGCTATGCCTGGATATATACAATTTACAGGCCATCTAGCCCAGGGGGGGTGCAATTACTCATGGAATCAAGTGAAATCAACTGATGGAGAGTCCATAAATGCCTGATCTGTGTCTAGCTGAGCCAGATCTGAGTCACACTGAGTGCAACTGTCAATCGGGGGGCTGATATGACTGACACCTCAACCTGTTGACTGAAGAATCCACCAAAAATCATTCAGTTGAGGAGAGAGGGAGGGAAAAATTCCTCATAAAGGATGCTCAAAATCAACTCTGGATCTGATTTGATCACCTCCTTCAGTCAAGGATTTGTCAGATCCAGTCAATCTGATTCAGATCTGACTGATTTCAATCAAATCGGCTGAGAATCCATTGATTTATGATTTTGGATTTGCTCCATTATTCATCAATTTATTAATTAAAATAATCAATAATTGATTTTTGGGGATTTCTGACCTGAGTGATGGAAAATCACTCAAAACTAGGAAACAGTGGGTCCATGGGTTTACATGGTGCTCTTAGCTTGAAAATGACCACCTACATGACTGAAACAGATTATTTGGCCCACTTTTATTACAAAATCAATTTTTCCAATTAAACTATTAAAAAATAGCCTAAGTTTTGGAAAAATTAAATTTTAATAAAAAGCACTGAAAAAAATTAAAAATTTGAAAAATTGAAAAACACCTAGGGGGACTTAGACATGTTCATATGACTCAAAAATGATGTCTAGCATATTTATACATTGACACGTAGACTCTAATAACCTCAATAGGCCTAAATTCCAAGCCGACCACCCCAACTTTGGAGGTATGGAGTGAAAAACTCGGAAATTATCAGTCGTTTGTTCAACAACCAATAATAACCAAGGGAAAAAACACCCTGGGCTGATCGGATTGACAAATAAAGTCTAAGAGACCGATTCTTTTACAGACACTATCATGCTAGAACATTTATTACAATTCCCTCATGGGGTATGAACATGTGATATAGTACAATAAGCACTTCCCAGAAGTACTTCCAAAGGTCTTTTTGAAGTCCGAACAAGTTAGCCCTGTCCGGTTCACCGGGCTCACTTGATAAAAACCACTAAGTACAACTTAGGTGGTAACAGGGACACTCCATCTGATAGTGGCCAAATATCTGCAAGTGTAGCACTTAATTGATTCTCGACCTCGGCCTCTTCCTTGTCTGAAGCATCCTCCTCATCCCCTAAATCCTCCTCGAAATCCTTTGGTTTGTTGATATTGCAGATGGGCTAGCTATTGCAGGAGATTCAGTTGCTGCTAAACATAGTGCACTGCTTGAGCATATTACAGCTGAGTCTGAACAGTCAATACTTGATTATACTATGGTCGTGGTGCCAACTATGGTTGTGCTACAAACTGAGGCTGCAGTGTGAACTTTGGTTGCGACTGCAAGAGAATGAATTTCATTTGTGGGGGTGGTGTATACTGTACTATTGAATGTACCATCTATAGCTGAGACTGCTGGACCATGCCGGGATCCTCGCCCTTCACAAAATATGAATTGTATGTTCTCTCTTGAAGCAGGTCATAAGCTCGGCAGTCTTTATCCTCGTTCCCTACAGAGCGACGAAAGGAACAATACAAACTTTATGCCTTCGTAACCATCTTCTGTACGTCGCTACAATTTTCATGTTGATGTCCATATACCTAACATACACGACATCATGGCACACTAGCGCAACTCAGTGGGTTTGGTGCTCTTGAAAGCAAATAGTTTCTGAAATTTGGACAAGTGTCCTTGGTGTTCCCACCCGCATGACACTGCATACACCAGAGATCATCATGCTATTCTTTTTCCTTCTTCATATCCTGCAGCTGGAGTGTTAAATTTGCTAGTTGCTCCTGAATCTGGTTCATTCCAACTGTAGTCTCCCTAATAAGTGAAGCCTCCAATTTCATTTCCATCTCTAGAGACTCATTTGGCGTTGTGATCTTTTGTTGCATTAACAACTATCAAATATGTTGCACCATTGCAGCGATGAACCACTCCTTGTGCTGAACACTGCTCATTTTGAAGCTGACTCGAGCCATCAACATCTTAAACCATTGATCAAAAAATGAAAGAGTTTCATTTGGAAACTGCTTGATCTCCTTGAGTATCATAATATATTAGGCCTCAAATTTAGGTTTCTTAAATTCCTCGAATAGTCCTTCCCGAATCTCATTCGGTGTTTTTGCCACTGTCCCCTGAGGAACCTGCATGAATCTCATGTATCAGTCAAGCGCGTGACCCATGAGGGTGATTTCCAATTGGCTTTTCTTAATATCTTTGTCCATACTTTGTCTCACAATCCAAACTGCTTCGCATAAGAACCAGTACTGCTCTGGGTCATCAGTCCCATTTCCATAGAATATAGGTAACTTCATCTCGTCACCCGTATTTCTAGGCCTTCTTCCTCCAAACAGTGTTTTATTGCTCGACTGCTGCTGGCACGTCAGACAAGGTGACATAGAATGTGCTTTTCTACCAGTTGGTGGAGTAGTGCGCAAAGGTGTGGACACCTTACTGCTGGGGTTCAAGCTTCTCTCTATCCTATGCATAGCCTGGGTCTGGTCGTCCTTGTCGTCACTATAGGGTCACTTTGTCCCATGTGCTTGTTCTTTGCGGTCTTGCATATTGATTGCAACAAGACCTTCCCCTGTCCTCTGCCTCTTCTCTTGTCAAAACCTTGCTCCTCCCCTCGTACAACCACTTGTTTCCTCGTAAACCCTCACAAATTCCTTGGAACTCATACCCATCTACCCCTTATCTTTCCATTTTTATTCCCCCTTTTGTCACAGTGTCCACGACCTCCACACACCAAATTCCCACTACTCGAGGTGCATTTTTAGAATACCCTTTTCTTAGATAAGCATCTTAATAAATAATTGCAGAGACAGCAAGAACCTACCTCGTGGCTCGTTGAATAACTCTCTTTTTGCTACGCTATATGCCTTATTAGTATTGACTGCAAATTTAGTAATGTATGCCTCCAGAAATCTATCTAGCCACACTTCGATAGCTCATGATGATTTGTTATTTGTTTCCTGTAGCTCCTAGATTAGTCAATGGGTCCAAGATGTCAGCTCTCCTCCTTGATGATTATTCTTCTTAGAATTGAACTGTGCTAACTGTTACAGAGAAAACTTCCTATGGCTTGGGGTACCACAATAGACATAGTAACCGCAGAAATCAATCCTTTCCCAGATGCAAGAGAAATAAAACATCTGACACTAAAGGATCTTGAAACATACCTTATTTCGGATGGTTGATTTATATCCCCATTGAGCTTTTCCATTCTCACTTGTATTAGCAATTTTCTCTCTCAACATTCAGCAAACAAGACAAGCATGCTATATAATGGTTTTAGACCTACTCTAACATATATAATCAATAACATATAAGCATTTAAAAGAATCCATGGATTCAATATTCATTTAAATACACGTTATTGGACAGGAAAAGATATTTCTATTTAATATAAATCAGATATTACAATGGTGACAACCTCTATCGGCGAATCGAAGAAACTGAGTCCTCCACCTAGGCCTCCATCTCTCGATAGCAAGCTCACAAGAAAAGGCAAGCTTGGGAAGAACACAAAGTGCTCCAAGGGACAAAGGGATGTAGACTCAAGTATAAGCTCTGGCAACAATGGACTATAGATTTCTTGCTCTTCAATTCCTCCCCTTTCAATGTATCCAAAGGGTTCCTTATATAGTTCTTCAATGGGGTAATGGCAGGTCAAATCCTAGCAATCTCAAGGCATATGGAAGGCCAAGAGACTAGTGACTCAGATCCACATCAAGGAAAACTCCAAAATTATTTGGCCTTTTGCACACATCTCGATGTACACAGGTTTAAGGGTCATATCCACGTATATACGTGAGAATAGGTTTTAAAGTCGCGTATAAAAAATAATGCATGTTTTTAGGAATGATCTTGGAAACATAAAAGGTACAAAAATGGTCCATGGGGTCCAAAGTTTCTATAGAGGGACAGGGAAGGCCATAAATGTGTGATCCACCATGTATGGTAAAATCAGTTGTAACAGATGCCCCTAATGTGTGAGGTTAGAGGGGTGATACGATGGCCGAAATACATTACAAATCCATCCCAGAAGTGGAGTGATGAAGAACCAGCTTTCCAAAAATATAATAATCAAACTTTGCACATGATTGCAAGTACATACAGCAGTCCTGGATATATAGGAGTACAATGGCCATGAATAGGCATGATACAAAATATGACATGTGTGTTCATCTCCACGTACAATATAGATAGATCAGAATCTCCATGATGAAGATATACAAAGGATCATGATCTCCATGAACGCTAAATATATACAATGGATCAATATCTCCATAATGGCTAAAGATATCTAACATACACTGGAATCAAGTCACGAGAGCTGATATCTCATGAACACTGGCACGATCAAAGAGGTAGAATATATGAATGCCACCAATCTGGAAGGTCTTATACACAATTTGTTACGAGTACATGTCCTACTATGTGAATAGAGGTGTCGAGGTCAAACAAAGTAGTCCATCATCTGATTACCAGTCATTGATGTATACTGTTAACAAATGCGAGATCACCCACTGATAATGAAAATGGGAATCAAGGTACTAGAGTGAAAACTAACAAGTGTGAATAAATGTGTTGAGGTTGAACACTTGAAAGAATCCATCGATCAGGGGACATTGATGCATTTCCAAAACTGTTGATGGCGAGAGAACCTGCCACCAATGACTGCAAGTCTCAAGGCACTAAAAAATGACTCTAGATTCCTATCCCAGAATAAATGATCTGAATTCAATGGGATGAAATCCGCTGGAAGGAGGGCATTAAGGAATCCCTCATCATTCAACATGAGGTACTCAACAAAGCTATATAATGTGTAAGGACTCGATCATAATGTGCACGAACTAGTATCAATACCGGGAATGGCTGACGTGCAAAGTCAAGAGAACTGAGGAATGACCAACTCAGTCTTCAAGTTCCTTCAAACAAGAGCATAAAGGAAAATGGTGACTAAATGTAGGCAGCATAGACTCAATATACAAAACTGGGACATCTCTGCGACATAGGAGGCATCGACATAAGCTCCATAGGTACTGGAATCTTAACTCGCCAGTGGAGATAAACTCATATAAATGAGTACAGCTCCTAAAGTCAAACTATTAACCCAACCAATGGATGTGTTATACAGTACTCTGTTCGAAGGCAACACGAATTAACTGCTGCCAAAGATAACATCTTTTCCTGTCCGTATTTTTGGTTTTTTTATTTTTGTTTGGACTTTTTCAAATATTTTAAAAAGCTTGAAAAAGAATAAAATGTTGTATAGTTACATACTAGGAGGAGACGAGTTTCAAGGGGAAAACAAACTATTTCCAAGTAGTGGAACGTACCTATTCTCAATGCAAGGAAAAATGTGTAGGATAATGACACTCGAGGGAAAGTCCCCTCCCGGTAAAAAATGGGGAATCAAGCTGTAAAAGATATGTAAAATGGCTCTACTTAGCTAGACATGAGATAAGCTCGGGATATATAGTTGATAATCAAAGTCAGGGAAGCTGACATAAGGCTCAATAGGGCAAGCAAAACTCATGATAATGCAATTACAACTTGACATAAGGGAGTCCTGGGGAGAAAGGATAACAAAAAGATCAAGAAAAGTATGAGGCTCTTGCGCAAAGTCATGGCAATACTATAAAAAGTACTCCCACACCCTAAAGGAAAAATGTTGGCATGGGCACCAAATGCAAAACAAGAGCAACTAGGGCACCCATGTATGGTCAAGCTCTACCATTCACATCATGTCACTTCTAAAAGCAACAAGGAAGTTCCATGACAATATAGAATGGGTTCGTACCTAAGGTTATAATGAAACAGTCATAAGGTCATGCAAAGTGCAAACAGATGTGAAACCTAATCTATATGCTAGTTTAGACATAATACCTGAAACCATCATGAACAGGGAAAAACCATTGTCAAACGGCGCTCAAAATGGACTCCTACATCATCCAATTAGTCCAAAATAGTCCAAAATGGTTAGAAACGGTAAAAAACTATAGAAAGTGGGTAAAAAAATTCAAAATTTTCTATAAATAGTAAAAAATTCAAAAATTCCATATCATTTGAAATTTTTACCCATTTGAGCTCAAAACTTCCAACGTGAATTCTAGGAGCATCGTCCGAAAAAATTCAACGCCATTTGTTCCAGGTAACTCCTCATGTCCTCCTCTTCTCATTTCATGCAAATTTTTTTAGTTTCCATTGTCAATTTTATTTTCTAGGCCAATCTAAAGTAGGTGTTTCAGCCAACGTGAATATCATGGTTTTTTCTGCGTATAGGGCTGGCCATACGCGAAAAAAACTCCTAAAACTGCGTACATACATGGTTGTTTTGCAAACAGTCGCATATGCGGCCGCAAATAAGGATTTTTAAGGTAAACAATGACCAAAAATCATGTTTTATGTGCAAGATTGTTCTAGAATGGAGGGAGAGGGAACATGGTGATGTAGAAGAAGCTGTTCAAGGTGACTTAATGGCCCAACAAGCTCTACGTGCATGCGGTTTGTATAATTTTTTGGTGTCTTGGAAGCCTGAGGGCCAAACCAAGACTCCTGCAGATGCTATTGGATTACTGGGATCTAGACTCAGAGTCTTTTCACAATGATGGGATGTCTCTCACTATAGAGATTGAGGACATATAATTTATCACTGGATTATCCCGATGAGGAGAGGTGGTAAACCTACGCTCTCCCGAGCCTAGAGGTGGCCTGACTATTGATGAGTACATTATGGTGTACTCTTTTCTGAACATGGAAAAGGATGGGAGTCAAATCTCGACAAACTTGATCTAGGTGCTGGGACTGAAGGCCATACTATTGGCACTTGACAAGATAGCTGATCTAGCTTCACTCCACCAAGCCTCACGGCCATTGATGTTCTATGTGGTGGAATGTATGAGACCTATAGTGTATGACTGGAGCATTTCCCTATTAAGTAACATGAAGTAGCAACTCAGTGACTGCAATATGGGAAGGGTGAGAAACTTCAGTTTCGGCAGCATACTAAGCACATTCTTCTTTGAGCATGTACTGGGGCTAAGCCCTAGAGTGGACATTCCTCCACACGGAATTCAAGATCCAGCCCAACAACGTTGGGAAAATTTTATGGACAGAATGGGCGGAGGTAGGGTGGCTAACCCCTACCTAGTGGACTTCATTCCATGGTGGCAATGGCAGATCATTGCCATCAATGACTACCCCTATGCAGGGATATATTTTCAGGGAGATCCGGACATGCCCCTACCACCAGGAGTGGAATATGGTGACACAGGTAATGAATCTCAAACCCTCCTTTTAAGTTTTCTTTTGAATTATTAATTTTTTTTGTGTTTTTTGGTATATTGACTCAAAAGACATGTTTTGGTGTAACGACACATAGTGACAATCTGTCATGTGTATGTAGATGTTGGACCATGGTGACCTGATGGTTTCCCTCATCATAGATGAAGGGGAAGAGGAGACGACATCATGGGTGCGGATGCAGAGCAGATGCTCCAAAGCATCCAGACAAACTTTGTATGCTTGACACACAGGGTACCCATGGTGCAAGTCAAAGACTTTCCTGAGGCCCTGCAGCACTAGGTGGTTGGTGTACCATGGGCATGGGTTCAATTATTTTGATGGCTAGCAAGAGCCGTGGTGTGCTACCATAATTAGAACCCCCCTCCTCCTCCTCAGGCTTAGAGTCCTGAGAGTATTTCTTTTTTGTACTACCGTGTATTATATTTTGGTGGCTAAGAAGCCCCAATTTTGTATTATGACGTCACATTTTGGAGGTTTGATGAAAAAGTTTTATGATTATTGATTTATTTATTTACATGTGTGTAAAAATGTATGTTTGTGATATGCTTATGGTCTATGAAACAAATGCCAATCTAACACATAGTTAGCATATGAGTCAACAACTTGATTAAAAATTCTTGAAACATGTATGTATGTTATGTTCTCAAATTGTCATTCTAGCAATATCACACATAAGAATCTTTGTAATAATGTTGGATCCCTAATATGATACAAGACATTAATATGTGAAACCACTAACTATGAATCAAGATGTACCTCAAGAGAGAGAACACCATGTGAAATGGCATCCCGCAATAACTCGATAATGACACTATATTCAGCAACATTGTTCGAAGAAGGTCGTAAACATATGCCTCCTGAAGACAATACTTGACTCGTAGGAGTATAAATCACTCAAGCAGCAGAAGCTAAGTTTTGAGTGTGATGGCTAGCACCACTAGGGAATCCTATGTAAGCAAAATACTCCATCGACATTTTCCATAAGAAATGAAAGCTAATCAACAAACCCAATCACCATAAGAAAACTTAACTATGCAAAAAACTATACAGTAATATACAATAACCATCCCTGGATGAAGATCATGCATAGCATTTTTTAAGATAGAGCCCATTTCTAGGCTCCACCAAGGCTGTCCCTTCATAATCCACCAGCTCATAGGCGCCCTTCTCTAACACATGTTTGATTATGTAAGGACCATGCCACATGGGATTAAACTTCCTTTCCCCCAAGGATTCTTTAGCTTGAGCCCATAAAAGGACCAAATCACCTTCACTAAAATTCCTTGGACGAACAGACTTATCATATTGGACCTTAACGCGATGCTTATTTACTTCTAGAGCTACTAAGTCATCACAGCGCTACACAGTGTTCCTCCAATGTGGAAGTGTCTGGTAAAAGCTCTATAGCTAGCTTCAACGAAGGGATTTCACATTCAACCAGCAAGATAGACTCCACCCCATATACGATATAATATGGAGAGAAAGCAGTGGTAGTCTTAACCGTAGTTCTATAGGCCCACAGATTAGGATATAACATGATATTCCAATTCGTCTTGCTTTACACGATGGTTTGTTGGAGAATGAACTTAAGTGATTTATTCACTGCTTCAACCTGTCCATTTGCCTAAGAGTAATAAGAAGAGGAGTGCTCCTACTTATACCCTAACTTCAAAGCCAACTCTTCCATCATTCTATTCTAAAAGTTCCTACCATGGTCAGTGACAAGCTCTTTCAAAATGTTGAACTGAGTAATAATTTGGTTGAAAATGAAATGCGCGGCTATCTCACCATCAGATTTAATCATGGGCATAGCCTCTTCCCATTTCATGAAATAATTGACAACCACTATAATGTGATGATACCCCCTAGCAGAAGCTAGGTTTCAATCCATGAAGTCAAGCCCCCACTTGGTGAAGGGACCGGTGGTGATAATCGGATGTAACGGGGTAGGATGCCAGCGCATATTGCATGCAAACACCTAGCAAGGGTGACACTTCTTGACCGTATTGACACAATCTTTGAAGATCGACAGCCAAAAATATCCCGCTCTTAAGATTTTTTGGGTTGTAGAAATCCCAGATAAATGACCACCACACGCCCCTCCATGGCAATCACTCAGTACAACCTCAGCCTCATCATGGGTTAAACAACGATGCAAAATGGAATCTACCCCACGACGGTACAAAGTGTTATCCACTATACGGTAGTTCTTAGATACATGACATAATCGTCATCACTCATCCTGTGAAAGGTGAGTAGAGACCTTCAATGTTTGCAAATATACAATGAAATCCCCATACCATGGGTCCAAAGTTGAGATAAGGAAAATATGCTCATCGACAAATGTATCCTCATAAACCTCCTCCTCCACACTTGAAAAATTAGAAATGAGCTCTGCAAAGATCAACGATTTCTTCGATTTTGCTGAAACAAATTCGAGATCAAATTCTTGCAAAATAACAATCCACTTATTGTATTTTCCCCCGGTCATCCTTCTAGTGAGGACGAACTGAAATGGATTGACATGAGCTACCACCAAGGTCTGGCGAAGGAGAATGTAATGTCTCAATCTATGAACTGCATGAACGGTGGCCAAGACAAGTTTCTCCACATGAGAATAACAAATTTCTGCATCAATAAGGTTTCAGCTCAAACAATATATGACATGCTTGTGGAGCTCCTCATCTTCCTGAACAAAAACCATACCAACAGTCTCCATGGAAACGGCCACATAAATAAAAAAAATCATGGCTATATTCAGGTGGAGTAAGCACGGGGGCCGATGCTAAGGCTCGCTTAAGAGCATTAAAGGACTCCTGGGCTCGCTTATCCTGGTAAAAAATAGTGTCCTTCTTTAAAAGACGCATAAAGCCTTTAGTCAAATTGGCAAAATTGACCACGAATATTTGCAAGAAATTTTCCATGCCTTGCAAACACTGAAGATGTCTAATATTACGTGGGGGAGACAATTGAAGTATTGCCTCAACCTTTAAGGGATCGAATCTTATACCCTCTGTTAGCACTAGAATTGAACCAAAGGTTGTAGAAGGGTTCGCTTCCGGGTAATAGCAAAACTGCTTTAGGCTACGCCTACGGCCCTGTGCAGTCAGAGAGGGATATCTCGTTCGTCACCGAAGAAGCTCCACATAAGGTTGTCAGTCTTGTGTGTCACCAAATTCTACTCCGTAAAGGATTTTCAATCAGCATAATTAGGGGGGCTAGGATCTTGAATGGGGAAAAGTATGTTGAGGAAGGTGCATGGCAAGATTAATGGGGGATAAGGGACCATGGGAAAATGGAGTCGAAACCTGCATAATAAACGATTATAGATGAAAGAATGATGAAAGGTAGCAAACAAAGGCAAGATAGCTGCTGATTTCCCAATCATGAGATTTTAGCAGGTGTTTTAGAGTATAAGGAGGGACAGTCCATCGCATGGAGCATCGGCGAGATGAATTCCATGTGACTTTAGAAGAACCATTGTTAATGCCTGGAACAACAATCAGAGCATAACAAGTATGAATTCTGAACCACTATACCCTATGTCACAGGCATGAAAAGCAATAAACAAAATGGAGTGGAAACAAGAAAACACAATTTACATGTAAAAGGAAAGCACTTATTGGGAAAAACAACAACACATGAATATCTGCTGTGAATGACAGTCTTCCACTGCAATTTATTCATACACAGGTATCAAGATTTACAAATGGGAGCCTTAGCCCAGGATTGTTTCCCAATCTAATTCACTAACTCCTTTCTCCCTCTATCGGGATCATTTTTATACAATCCTATTGCTAAGACTACCAAATAAAAAGTTGTTACAAGTCACCATCAGGCGCTAACAGTGTAGAGAGTGGACTATCGTCACGTTTTACAAATAGAAACAAACATTATGGCACTAGTGGATTTATTCAGCCCGGCTAATAGTTCGACACGCTCGGCCGCCACGATGGATGATGAGTATGATGCTTGCTTCTATACTTTGAGGTGTGTGCTTCCACCGTGTTCAAATGAATCTTTCCGCATGGGCACACACTAGCGAGTTATCCGACATCCTTATCCAGTCTAGTCACATCCGCAACCTCCTTCCCCGTCGAATAACATTGTTATACGTGGGCTCTGGAAGAAGTGCCGCATTGCTTCTGGCTAATATAAACCTGTGGGCTGGCTCATCATTCTTATACTCCTCACCTTTAATGAGGTGAATTCTTCCACGGGAAATAAGGTGTAGAAGATCTACACCAGCCCCATCTCCCTTGGAAAGTGGACTTCACAAATAGGGTTGTTAGGGCTTTAAACCCCTGACGCTCCCATCTGAATGAATATTTACATAGAGAACGGATAATGGCTGTTACTTTCTGTGGAGGCTTTGGTGGGCACAATGGTATTAGGGGTTCCTAGAAAAACACCTACAGGGAGTAAGTGTCCAGGTCTCGTGTCGTCGGAGACGCGCGTATCATGTCTAGGCCCTGATGGCTAGTGTCACCATTGGAATGCAAATACCAAGGCGACGAGTGAGTGTGGAACCTACTCACCAACCATCAACACCCCCATATGGACAAGATTTTTGAACCAAATCTTCATCATCAAACTCTATCAGGCCTCTACAAATTTCATGGAGAAGTAGAACTCGGCCACTAGAGATATGTTAGTTCAATCTTGTTGAACTGAAGGTGGTATTTATAGAGCTTTCGAGATTGATATTCACACAGGCTGGTCAACATTCTTGCACATTTTTTCATCGAGTGTATCTGATCTCAACATGTGTAAAGATGCGAGCAGGGCGATCCTTTATTTTCTGGGGGTCTAGTCATTTGGATTCATCGGCCATGGCACCCTACTGTCTACTGCGAGGAGCAGTTGTGGATGCCTTCTGGTACAATAGATCCATGATGCATACTTCATGAAATGTATGATCCCATGTTGTGTAGGATCTACCTCATGTGAGTAGTGGATTTGTCGGCTACCTTCCTCCCTTTCGTAGGCCAGCTCATGCAAAAGCCACTTCACTGGGATGGCTCTTCTTGAAGTGAACACACACCACACCCACAAACTAAAAAAATTGTACCACTGGACAAGACTTCCACCTCAGGCATATCCCAAATGGCATTGGAGGAATCGGCCAATCTGAGATGAGGCAGATTACATGTGTGAACACCCCCTCTATTGTTTTTTCCACACTGGGTGGGAGATATACACCTCGGGAGTCTTCTTAGCCGTTCGATCGAAGGATTCTTTAACATCCATCGTCAACGTTCCATTCATCCTACCACCAACCTTTCTCTTCTGAACACCATGGGTAGTTTGGATCATGATACATCCTGAGCCGTCGATCGAGATCGACTCTCCTGTAGCTGCAAATTAGAGTGGGCCCCACACTTTTTTGCAATGGAGAACTCAAATATTCATCTATGCTAGTTCACCTTGTGAAATGAACCCTAGCCATGGATCTGTCCTCTTATTTCATCATGGCCATTGATCTTCATGACCTCTACCCCTTTTCATGATTTAAGATTGTGGCTTTTTCTGCACAAGTATGGAGTGCAAAATTATTGTAGGCCGTAGATCTACTCCAAGCTTCATATCAACCATTGAAAGCCACCAGTATTTAACACGTTTCACACTCTGGGACAGAAACTTTGATCGCACATGTTTTCTAGCATGAAGTGGTTCAGAACCATTGATCCTCCTTCGATCAATCACAACCCTTGAATAGGGATCATGCCCAATGCTACAACACACTTGCCGCTTTCCTTGTTGAAGGATGGTCACATGAGATTCGAGGGGTTGGGACCCTTACCGAACCTCTATCAAGCCCTTGAATCAACTGTTAAAAACAGAGTGTTAACACCCTCCTTGGATAGAATGAACCCTAGTAAGCGACCAACAATCATCCAAAAGATGCACTTATGAGGATTAAACCTAACCTGGTAATGGCGGAATCTTTCAAATACTAATCTCAAATGGTATGGATGGCACACTCTCAGATGAGAATGAGTAGTGAGATCATCCAAATACACTTCGATAATCATTTTGAGATCATGAAAAATTAAGGTCATAGCCCACTAAAATGTGGTTCCGACGTTTTTAAGACCGAAAGGAATCTTCCGATATGCAAATGTACCCCAAAGACAAACAAATGCAATTTTATGTTGATCCTTGGGTTTGATCTGAATCTGATTATATCCAAAAAAACCGTCCATAAAGGAGAATACCTCGCTTCCTACACACTCATCCAAAATATGATCAATAAATGGTGTGGGAAAATTATCCTTAGGACAAGCACAATTTAAATCATGGAAATTAGTGCATATATGGTTTGCTTGCTACTTCTTATCAACCAGAATGGGATTTGAAACCCACTCCATCAAGGCAATGGGATAGATAAAACCGGCTTTTAATAGCTTCTCTATCTCAGCCTCAATAGCGGGTGTTTTTCTAGGATTCACCGCACGCAAACGTTGTCAAGCGGGCTTCACATTCGGATAGGTCTTAATCTCATGTTCGACAATACGAGGGTCTATACTTGGAATTTCTTCATATGACCAAGCGAATATATCATGAAACTCTTTAAATAGCTAAATATACTCCTTGATTTCATCAGGGGAACAATCCGCCCCAATGTAGACGTTCTCAACTTTGCCAGGATCTCGAGAAATATTGATAGGAATATTAGGTGATAAATTCACCATGTTCCCATCATCCATCTGACCAGGAGAGATCAATGGAACCATAGGACTACCAATATTCTCGCTAAGAATATCCCTAAAGTCCTCATGCTCCATACGGTTAATTCCGGTAAGAAAATATGATCTATGATGTAACTCTTCCCAAGGTGGCTCAACCCCAGTCATGGCCTCAATAATGGCTTCATCTGATAGAAAAACATCACTAAGAAAATCATGTGCATGAGAGGACTCAACTGCCCATGCAGGAAGCACATATGGGTCCTCATCCTCCATCCGTGAAGAGGAGGGACTAGGCTCTACAACATAATCAATATTTGCTTGATATGCTATCATTGCTGGAGGCAACGACACATCCGTTTTGACAGGTCCATTCGAAGGACTTGATTAAGGAAGAATCCAAGGATCTTACATATGGGTAGTGTGAAAAGACACCGAATTCAACGAAGACGAAGCCCCACCAAAACTAGATCCGATCATAAGAGTGAGTGTAGGAAGCTAAAGGTCCCCATAAGAGATGGATACATACCCACACCCACACTCCCAGTTGTTGGCTAAGAATGATCGATAATTGGGATAGAAGCTCCCGATGATGCACGAACACTCGGATTACGGAATGATGTCTGATCAATCATACCAATCTTCCCATTAAATGGAAAGCATACTACTTGAAAGAGAGAAGAGGCTACAACTTGCATACTATACATCCAATTTCGGCCCAGCAAAAGATTGTAGTCAAGGGGCGCATCAACCACCTCAACCTCGATCACGACGGTCTTCCCTCCCAATTGGACCTTAAGAGAAGGAAGAATCTTGTGCGGCTAAAAAGATATACCATCAAAGGCAGTCAACATAGTAGCGGATTAAGACAACTCGGGAGAACCCAAACCCTTCTAACATGACAAAGACATCACGGAAGCAGCAGCGCCTTCATCAATCACAATGCATTTGACGATCATATCAAGACACTCTACATGAATTAAAAGAGACACGTAGTAAGACAAGTGAGGTTGTAGTCCAATGGTTTCAAATTTGATGATGAAAGATGAGTTATCATCACTAACCCCAAGAGTAGAAAGCAAGGCTTTCCTTTGCAGAGGACAACTCTGAAGTACTTCAAGCCCAAACATTGCACAAGGATTTTGACCCAAATCCTCGACAACGGAATAGTTCTGGGTGGCTCGACATTAGGATTGTGCCCTGAATGCTTTATGACTCCCTTAGGAATGCGAGGTGCAATTTCAGGCTTATCCATAAGGTTTTTTATATGCAAAGGGCTCTCAGATGGAGTGGGTTCTTTTCTAAGGCCCTATTGTGACGAACCATAATCTTTCGCATGAGTCACAACCTTAGTAGCATGTACCATGTTGATGCAACCATGACTAGTATTGGCTGCTGGTGGATTTTGATCTCCACCTTATTCAAAATGAGGATCATTCGTCCTTGAGTTCATATTTTGATTATGGGGTAAAGGATTAGTTAGCATAGCTAGGCCCTGTGCTATGAATCTCGAGGAATCTTCCATATGAGGGCACAAGTGAGTGAGGTGGTCCTCCTTACACAATTTGCAAGGAAATGTTACCTTACATTTACACTACTTGTCCCCCCAGCATTGTAGGTGTTCTTGTCATTAAAATTAGAATTTTTGTTTTGTTCCCACCCTTACGATTATTTTTACCCTTTTTCTTATTCCTTCTAGGATGCTAGTTGCCCTTCTGGTCTGACGATTGCATGGAAAGTACACTTGTCGTTTGGGTGGGTTGAGATGAATATGTGGCTTGTCCTGAAGTGGATTGATTAATAGAGAATTGGCTCACTTGTTTCACATTCGAATCCACAGGTTTGGAACTTGTACAACCCATGATGCCATCGGCATGTGGTCTGGGCTTGATCTTGGGATCGAAACTAGAACGCGGAGTGTTAGGTATAATCTCATACAAAAGTCCAGATTGAGCGTAGATCAAATCAAATTCTTGTGCCCTAAAGATTGCTTGTTCCTCATTTTGGACTTTGGATGTAGAAACATCCTTCACGATGTAAGGTAACAACAACTTGAGGAACCACTCAAGGAGAAATTCTGGTGGTATAAAGGCTTTAATCAACCTCTTCCATCTATGCCACTCTTGAATATGATTCGAGATATGTGTGGCTTTGTCTTGTCGAAACGTCGACAAGAGTTCTATACCAACTTCATAATGCACGTGTAGCTGAAATTGATTGAGGAAAGTCATGGCAAGGTCATCCAATAAAATGAATGTCCCCCTTGGTAACTCTATATACCATTTCACTGCAGGCCCAGTGAGGGTGCATTGAAATAGGCTTAAATGAATTGAGTTGTCATGTAAGGAATTGGAAGAGCACCAAAGGTGAAAAGTAGTGACATGTTCACTAGGATCTTCTCCTGCTTTTCCCTCAAACTTAGGAATGTATGAGGGAATATTGTTAGGGACGGTCGGCCAGGCCGGGTCATGAGATACTGGATCGTTCATAAGTCTTGATAAGTTAGGTAAGTTCAACGTTGTGAGAAAAGGGAGCCTAGGTTGAGCCAGTCTATGCCACGCTCCCTGATAATTCTGGTTCACATAAGGCTAATTACTGTAAATACCATGGCCTTGGCCATAATATCCTCCTCCCATTTGACTTGTGTAGGGCTGCATGGAAGCATTGTGATGTGGTGTACCTTGAATATGCAGTGCTACAAAGCCATAATTGGAAGAGTAAACAGGTTGTTGATATCTGTACCCATAGGGTTGATAGTTCTGTCCATAGTGTGGTCCATAAGACTGTCCATGAGAAGCTCCATAAGGTGTCCCATGGGATGTCCCATGAGAAGCTCCATAAGGTGTCCCATGGGATGTCCCATGAGAAGCTCCATAGTTAGGGATATGGGGAACTCCTTGCGATGGACCATGAGACGATCTAGAAATAGGAATATGACCTCTCGAGACAATAGGAGGTACTGGACTCTAAGATACTACCGTGCGAGCAGTCATCGTACGAACATGGTTAGTAATGATATTCTGGCCCAAAGGACCATGTGAATGAGGGGGAGGAAGGGTTGTCAAAAATGCATTCGAAGGAGTAGGGTTTGAGGATGAAGGGACATGTGAAGGGATGTAAGTGGTGTTCCCTATGGTCACTCGTCTCGGTTCTGGTATCTGCATATGACTACTAACACTAGGTCTAGAATGGACATGAGAGGTAGCTTCCACCATCGGGATGGAAGGTGCAATGTGACTAGTGCTCCCAAATATCTCCGCATGGAAAGGAATAGTAGTGCCCCCAGGCATAATGCTAGGTTCAAATTCTGACTCGACATGACGTGCCAGATCATGTGCAGGGATATTAGGCATTCCATAACGAACATGACTAGTGCTTGTGGGTTCATGATGAGTCTCGTCGCCTGGAAACCAATACCAACGACATGTGAATGAGGGATCATAACCAAAATGTGAAGGTATTTACGCTGAAGGAACATATATAGGAGTAGAATATACATCCCCAAACTCGTGAGTTGGAGAAGACATCTCAATAATCTCATCCTTGTGATCTCCCATCGTGTGTGAATCAATGTGAGAAGTAGTCCATCCAGACTATCTATTTCTCTCTCCCAAAGGAGGAGGAGACGTGGAAGGCGGAAGTCTTGCTAAATGACAAGAATGGCGAAGTGTCATGCCCAAATCCATAATGACTCAAAAAATGAAAAAGACTTGATCTAATTACACAAACTCTAGGAAAACTAGCGTGCACAAAGCATACACCTATAAAATGTAAATCCAAATCATAAGCAAAAAAGGGTAGGATATGTGAGCTCTCAAATGAAGCAGGCATGTCTCACCTAGGAGAGGCTTGAGACTCCCATACACAACAAGCAGAGGTTTATAACCAATTATAGTATCCCTCAGCTTCAATGCATATAGCGACTATGCTATCCAACCCCTACCTGGCCAGGACACCTACAGAATAGCCTCTACGAAGCACCCCCTCGATAACCTAGGTAAAGCAACTAAGGTCATGTCGATATAATCAATGCTCAGGAGGATAGTCACAGGCGATATTGACTGTATACAGAGGCTCCAGATATGAATACAATCCTAGAAATATCTCCAGTGCTACTCAGTTATGACCAGGGGTCATCCCATTCAATAACCGCTCACGTTGCCTCATACTTAACTCCCTTGTAAGAGGAGGATCCTGAGAAACACTAATTATATAAAGGAATTTTGCACTCTGACAGACACATAAATGTTTCGTTTAGTGATCCTAGAGAATTTACTCACAATTAACTATTCCAAGACCCTAAAACCTAATCTTGTTGGTGCACCGTATAAAAGAAAAGAGTGTAATTCATTTTATTATGTGTTGATTTTAATTGGCTTATTACTCAAAAGGGAAAATGGTCGTGAAACTAATGATGTTATGACACAACAAGAAGTAAAATACACACCTAACAATCAATGAAAATGCACTATGTCGAATGAAAAACAGGGTATGCTACAATGTGAAGTGCAAAATTTTCCTTCAAATGAATATGAAATCATTCCTATATGAAAATATGACTAATACTTCTCCAAGCGAACCTAATGCAAGTACCATGCAAAATGCAACAATGCATAATGATGCAAAAAGAAAAAAAAATTGTATTTTTTGAATTAAAATGAGATAATAAAGCAAAACTATGACTCTACAACCCCCAGACTCTGTAAGCACTATCAGAAAACACACGAGCAAAGCACTAAGGTAAAAGAGACCTAATGCACTAATCCCAAAACAAAAAATAGAAAATGAAATGACAAGAAAATTCTCAAAAAAATCAAACTAAAAAGCATCTCTGGTCTGAAACAGAGGTGTATACAGACTCTAGAAGCATCCAAGAAGACTCAGTAATCATCCAAACTCACCCAGCAGCACTTAATCTTCCCCAGAAAGGAAAAACTCAGGGCATACACAACTGTGTGCAGAAAACCCGCGTATATATGCGGATATCCCAGTAAAAACTGTGTGTACACATGACTGTGAAGACAAAACTCGCATACAGGAAGAAAAAGAGATAAAAAAAAAGGTTAACAGACAAGCTAAGACAAAATTTACTCCTATCAGACACTACTAGGAAAACATTCCCCTAGACCTGACTCAGAAACAGAGAAATTAGAGCAATTCAAGAACATTGAATGATGATAAAACCCCCAAAGGAAATGATTAGGAACTCCCTAGTATGGTCGCCAATTCTTTTATGGAGAAAAATCCCTATGGCTTGGGGTACCACAACAGAGAGAGTAACCGCAGAAATCAATCGTTTCCCATATGTAAGAGAAATAAAATATTTAAAACTAAAGGATCTTGAAACATACCTTATTACGGATGGTTGATGTAGATCCCCGTTGAGCTTTTCCACTCTCACTTGTATTAGCAATTTTCTCTCTCAACTTTTAGCAAACAAGAAAAGCATGCTATATAATGGTGTTAGACCTACTCTAACATATATAATCAATAACATATAATCATTTAAAACCATCCATGGATTCAATATTCATTTAAATACACGTTATTAGACAGGAAAATATATTTCTATTTAATATAAATCAAAGATTACAAGGGTGACAACCTTTGTCGGCACATCTACAAATCGGAGAAACTGAGTCCTCCACCTGGGCTTCCACCACTTCCATCCTCCATCTCTCGATAGCAAGATCACAAGCAAAGGCAAGCTTGGGAAGAACACAAAGTGCTCCAAGGGACAAAGGGATGCAGACTCAAGTATAAGCTCTAGAAACAATGGACTATAGTTTTCTTGCTCTTCAATTCCTCCCCTTTCAATGTATCCAAAGGGTTCCTTATATAGTGCTTCAATTGGGTAATGGAAGGTCAAATCCGAGTGATCTCAAGGCATATGGAAGGCTAAGAGGCAAGTGACTTGGATCCACATCAAGGAAAACTCCAAAACTATTTGGCCTTTTGCACACATCCCGATGTACGCAGGTTTGAGGGTCATATCCACGTATATATGCGAGAATAGGTTTAAAATTCATGTATATCAAATAATGCATGTTTTTAGGGATGATCTTGGAAACATCAAAGGTACAAAAATGGTCCATGGGGTCCAAAGAGTCTGTAGAGGGATATGAAAGGCCATAAATGTGTGATCCACCATGTGTGGTAAAATCAGCTGTAACACTAACCACTCATACACTATGACTAGAAATTCACAAAAGACCAATTCATATGGACCATCATAGATGTCTCTGTCTAGCCACCTTGTTGTCGACAACTCTGGGTTCTAATTTTTTGTTTCAATGAATTCTCATAGATTTAGGTCAAACCAATCTTCAATATCAGGTTCTGTAGGGTCCTACAACATATCATCCCTTCAGTTGCAACAAGGTCCCAGAAATGGAACCATTTGTTGGCGCAACCCACCAACAAAGCCTCATTGACAGGGGTTCCCACTCTATCAACACCCAACCAGCACAATCTCCCTAACCATCGGCCCATATAGGTTTTACCCTTCCCAAAAACACCCGCATAGCAGATGAAGTCTCACCTGAGGTGTCAAGGGAGAGCTGTCAGAACCAAGTTTCTGAAAGTATGAAGGGAGGGTATGGCATCAACAAACTATCTACATAATCAACAGATACTTCAAATATAGAATCGAATCATTCATCACAACTCTATTAGCATAACCAGTAGATATCTAATGGATCTCATTACTTCATTCATCGCAGTAGTAACAATCATTCATAGAACAGATACAATAAACATCCATCATTATCATCACAGATCATAAAACAGGAAAATAAGAGACAAAATCACTTTAGGGAAACCTCCGTCATGTCAAATTACTTCTGTGAAATACATGCAGTACATCTCCATAGCATGAGACTAAAAACATATCGACACAGACAGAGCAAAAACCCACTCACAATAGATGTTGATGCAAAAAGATACAAGTTCTTCTACATAATTATCTCTTCAAGTTTCTCTCTAAAAGTATATCTTCCAAAAGGCTATCTTTCCCCCGTATATCTACTATTGAAACTCTAGCTCTATACATAGGCTTGTGCCTTTACATCCAAGGTCCACTTCTAACTAACTTCTAACAAACTAGTGACCTATATCCACTAAATGTGGTCAATTGGTACAAAACTGCAGAAATAATTTCAAAAACAGTTATTCTTCCATATATCACTCTATTGTGGTCCTTCACGTTAGCATGTGAGCTTGCATAGCCTCCGCGGTGTTGCACAACTCACTTACCCAATACCCCTGCCAACAAAGCTCGGCTTGCTTTCCAATCAAGACTTCAAGCTTCTCCCAAGCTTCCCTGTGAGTCCTCAGACCTTCAAGGTGAAAGAGGAGATCTCTAGATATGTGAGTGCATAGATAACTAAAAGCTTCATCTAAGTAGTTTAGAAGAAAAAAAAATCTCTGCTGGATGATGGGTCTCGGCCTCCCTTCCAATTATTATCCTAAAGTATCCCTTGTCACACAAGGACAACTACATATATTCCCTCAAATCAATATAATTGAATGGTGTTAGGATATGAGATGTATAAGGTTGAGAATCCATAATTCTCCTACTGGAAAAGACAATATTTTCACACAAACTACGTAGCACCTGTAGAAATTTCACTGCAAAACCAAAATCATTCAAAATATGTTAGAATCAAGACTTCCCTCTCGACATGAACACTTTATTAGGGTCTGTCACTCCCGCACCACCACTATGAATAAATTCAAAGGAAGCAAGGCACTCTTTGCACGACTTCTATGGAAACCCAGCTGCTTTTGGTGTTCAATGGAGAGTAGACAGACTTGAATATTGCTTGAAATAGCTATGATACCATGTTAGAATTTATGTTCCATTTAGATCATCAAGCAATGAGTCCAAATTATTGATGCAATGAATAGGAATGAATTATACAAACTGAACAAATTAAATCTCACAGGAAACAAACAAGTATTGCTCAAAGAATTAGAATATTATCTTCATTACATAATCTATTGTTACAATAGTGTTACATTGGAAAGAATTTGAATCATTAGTGATGAATTCAAATCTACCAACTGGATGTGACTGTATTCGACTGCAATTCTAACTAAATATATTTAAATCACTATAGAAGTCTAAGTGGTTAACTCTAGATGCCTAATTAAGTCACACAATCAGTTATAATAAGTTAACTCAGTCTAACTGAAGTGGTAGGTGAGAAAAGGCACCTTACCCACATGCATCCATGCATAACTAGCACCTGAACTAAAAGTGACCTAACTTAAAGTAACTAAAGAATAACTAAGCTTAACTAATTACCAACTCCAAGTAACTGAAGGAGGTTCATGACGAGACTCCCAGTGTCTCCTAAAATGTAGGGATTGGCCTAGGAGGCACATAAAGTGATGCATGAAAGTATAGTCAATCTTAGTTACCCTCTATTGGTGTTCCCCACATTCTAGTGACTGGTACATATGGTCGCATTAGGCCATGTATACCCAATGGTACTAGTGGACCCAATAATTAATAAAAACTCCTAAGTTAGGATAAAATAATCTAATAGACAATTTGTTCAATGGAGGATTATGAATTCTAAAAACAACCACATGGCATATTTCAAATCATCACACAAGAGAAATTTATCTTGCACTCATAGCATGTTGAAACCAGTAGTGCATGCAAGAAGGAAATTGTCCCAAGGTGAGATACAAACATTATTGTATCTAATTACAATGATGTTTGGTGGAATTCTACATAAACCATGGGATCCAGGAATTACATGGAGTGATAGAGTGTTATGAATGGTATGTGTGTTTGAGAGAATGCAATGTATTTAGTGGAATCGAGGAGGGCATAGCCTTCATTTCCATAAATTCATTCATGAGAAGAAATGGTTTGATTTCCTACATGGAAAATCATATGGTGGATGGAATCAATAATCTCCTTATTGGTGGTTTGGGAGTGTTGATGAGGCCTTTGGTGGGGACACTAAGCAGTGTAGAGGAGGGAGTAGGAGACACTTCCTCAATCTAATATTTATTTGGGACCTTGGGATCATATTTGGTCTCAAATATTTCAGTTGGATGATTCATGTAGTAGTATGTGTAATAAAGAAACCTCTCAAAAGGAAAGAGATGAATAAGATTAATTATCCTCCCAAAATTGATCTTTACTTTGGCCATAATCATCAATTCTATTGAATGATTTTTTTTTTGCAGAAAACATATCCTTGTTTCCATTAAGACCATTCTATATTTTTATGCATGAGATTTAGCTTGGATAGCGTACTTGTGACTTCACCATCTTATATGAGAAGAGCATGTGTCAAGAAATTTGGTAATATTATGTTGATTCTCTTTGATTACATTCTGGTTCATGGTAGTATGTTGAAATAAGTGCAGGGCCTAGTTTGAAATCTATGTCATGAGTTTAAGTAGAGAAATCATTGCATATCAATTTATTGAACATGAAGTTGGAAGAATAGAGAGATTGAATTTTGGTTCTATGATTTATCATGGTAAGGGTGATGTACCATGTCAAGATTCATTTAAATCTGTAAAATATATGGATTCCCAAGGAATTAAAGTATTTTTCCCATGGAATGAGAATTCTAGGAGAGATTTCAAAGGAATGAAGAAAGTAATGGGAACTTGTTTAATGTTAGCCACACTTGGTTTCACTCCATCATTTGTGCTTAGAGATATATGGAGATGCCTCAATGACGATGGATTGAATTCTGAAAATGATTGCATACCATACCAACAATATGAAGTGGAACATATTTATTCTCTACACTCTTTACCACTTGAGAAGCATAAATGGGTAAAGCACAATTGTCCAAGCCTTTATTTGATGATTTTCACTAATACTTTGGTGCATGATGGTTTTGTTTTAGGAAATATCATTGAAGCATCCCTTATTTATAGCACGTATCCTCTCATTCATATGAATATAATTTTACCAAAGAATTATTATTCCCATCATAAGTGCTTCAAGAAGAGGTTAGTAATTTTGCATGTTTTGTTCAAAGCTCAATCCAAACCTTGAAACAGAATTAGTCGTGGATTGTTTTGAAAGAAGATTCATTTATGAGTTGATGGTGAAGGATGAAAAATGAAATATTTCCATAGGATTCATATTGGAAGGAGATGAATTTAAAATGGTGTATCCAATAGTTTGCAAAAGTGGTGAAAAAGTGCAAGAATGTTTCATCATTCATAGTTTCCCTTGCTTGTGGACAAGAAAGTTTTGGGAGGGGACGGTTGTAATGTCCCCATTTGGGTGGTATATGGATCATCATATTATTCATTCAGTACCTATGGTATTACGATAAAATTTCATTAAATGCTTCAGATTAGATTTTGAAACAAGGCAATTAATTACTAGTAGAAATTATTATTTCCTAATGTTTGGAGATGCACTTTGGATAAATTATTTTTCATGAATACATTTTTATTTTAATAATGGACACCATATGGGTGCATTAGAAGATAAGGGTTGAAAGAAAGGATTTTTGCAAAATAAGGAAGAAAGGAGAAAGCATCTAAAGATGGAAAGCAGAAAAAAAAGGAAATAGGACAAAGTAGTGAAAGTTGGAATAAAGCATAATAAAGCAAAAAGTAGGCCAAAGCAGGAAAAGTGAGATAAATAAGAAAAGTAGGAAAAACCAGGATAAGACATAAAAGTAGGAAAAAGTAGGATAAGCCATAAAAGCAGGGAAATGTTATATTTTCTTAAGATCTGATTAGATTATCTAGGATCTTTATCTGAAAGAAAAACAAGTACAACAAAATTCATCAGATATAAAAGATAAACAAGACACAAATATTTTCATCGGGGAAACCATAAAGGAGAAAACCCTACAAACTTATTCAGAATAGTAAGATGATCAAAAGAAGCAATAAGAAATGTTTAGCAGCTATATTTCTCTCCTCTTCTGACTGACTCTCTCTCTCATGTGCCTTAGAGAGTGTGTGAGGTCTATATAAATGAGGGAGAGAACCTCCTTATTTATACCCTTTCAAGTCACTGACCAAATAATAGACTTGAGCCTATATTTCATCTCACATGTGACCCACTTCTCCTAGAGACACCACAATTACATATTACATGATTTTACACTAGAGACTATTTCCATGACTTACAATGGAGGTTGTACCTCAATATATAGACACAATTTAGACATCCCATAAAGGGGTAACACACATCCCCATTGGGGTACAATAACATTCAATGATTATATCCATCAGAATATCATCTGAAGTTATAATTACATCAACACTCCCTCTTAACTAGGAAGGTATTCTCTCTCTACACAGTCATCAACACATCTGGTCAGGTATTCATCGCGTCATCATCATCACAGAGTCATAGAGTATTCATTATATTTGCTGCCATCATCTTCTTATAATTTGATCATCATCCCATACTATCTGTCATTAGAAGTTTCTATAGTGCCAACCCTTTTTCATGGTGGATGCAAGCCTAGTCCTTTGCCGGGTCTTCATTAGAAGTTTCTACAGTGCCAACCCTTTTTTATGTTAGATGTAGTCTTATTACTCTACTAGGTATTCATCACAAGCTTCTACAGTGCCAACCCATTTTCATGCTGGATGTAGGCCTATTCCTCTTCTAGGTCTTCATTAGAAGTTTCTATAGTTCCATCCCTTTTTCATGCTAGATGCATTCCTAGTCCTCTTCCAAGTCTTCACCAAAAGTTTCTACAGTGCTAGCCCTTTATCATGTTGGATTTAGGCCTAGTCCTCTGCTAGTTATTCATCATAATTTTCTATAGTGCTAGCCCTTTTTCAGTTGGATGTAATCTTATTCCTCTATTATGTCTTCATCAAATGTTTCTATAGTGCCAACCCTTTTTCATGTTGGATGTAGGCCTAGCCCTCTTCCGGGTCTTCATCATCTCTGCGAACAAGCCATCAAGTAGGTACACCTCAAGACTTATTATATTCCTCTTCCAAAACCTACAGGATCTCCCAGGTTTTATTATATGACACTGCAAAACCTAAAGGAATATACCAGGACTGATTACATGCCTTGCAACACCTATGTACCCTACCATTACCTCATCATATTCATATCATCTCATCATCACACAGAGCACATCCAAAATACACATTACACAACACTTACATAAACAACCATGTCAGAAAGGCTCCAGCACTTACATCAATGACCATGGGAGGCCTAGCCTTCCACCATTTCAGAAAGGCTCCATCACTTACATCAACAACCATGGGAGACCCATCCTGCCACCATGTCGGAAAGGCTCATGTGTATCTGCGTCTTCCAGACTCATCACTTCCCCTTGGAAGGAACCTCGATCTGAATAAAACCAAGCTTCTCTCTGAAGTATTAAAACTTCACTCAGGCCATTTCTAGAATAGAATCACAGTAGGACTGATTATGTCCAAGAATAACCTACGAGCTTTGCTAGGAAAAGTTAAATCTGAGGACAACCTACATGACTGATGACATCTGAGCAACCTGCGAGCTTCGTTGATATTTTATGCTTAGAAAACCTGTCTCATCGGCTATGCTAGAACTCATCACTCCCTATTTTGAGAGATCTCAATCTAGATCACATACTAGACCTTCAATGCTCCTCTCTGGATCATACAAAAAATGCAAGTCAGATCAATCAAATCAAATAGTATATTTCAAAAGGAACATACTACCTCACAATTAGTCAAGCAAGTGGGAATATATTTTTCCTTGGATGTACTCAGCACCATGCAAGACTGCATTCTACCAAACTAGTAGACCATACTGGATCTTAGAATTAAGAAGCAACCCAAGGTTTTCTTCTTCTTAGTGGCGCTACCTCACTACATGCTTTGCAACCACGTGATCATTTCTTGGATCTGTCAAGAACTGGCTCAAGGTGTTCACAACAAAGAATATGTCTAGTCTCGTATTCATTAGGCACATCAATGAGAAACTCATCTGACGATACATCATGGCATCAACCATATCTAATGAAGAATCACATAGTAGCTTCAAGTTTTATTCCATAGGTGTGGTTATCTCCTTGCGGTCCAATATTCCAAATTTCTTCAGAATATCCACTACATACTTTCCTTGACCAAGGCAAAATCTCATCTTCATTCTGCCACACCTCCATGCCTAAGAAGTAGAGCATTATCCCTAGGCATTTCATCTCTAAATCTATAGAAAGTATCCTTCTTGCATATTTAATGAGTTCCTTTTTTCCTTTCATGAACAAGACATCGAAATATTACAAGAGCATCATTAGTCTTCCGCCTTAAACCTTGAAGAAAAGGTTGGAATCCTCTTTACTCTTAGTAAATATTAGGGCCATTAGTAAGTATTCCATCCTGTCGTACCATGTCAAGACTAAGGATCTTCTGTAGTTACTCCCTCTAAAGCGTAGCATCATTCTCTCTCTTCCTTTCGTACTATATGTATTAAAACATTTTGTAGTAGAGTGACAAGTAGATTCCTTTGCTACTAATATTCTATGTATCCATCTAGGGTCATTGGATACCAAGATCCTCTATCTTGAAATTTTTTGAAAAGTTCTTCTCATACCCATCTGTGAGCTTGTCATCCTCTATAGCTTTTCATATTCAACCTTGTAGCAAAGGTTAAGATCTTCATCACTCTATGTGATCTTCAATATCCTCATGTATGTGTTATCGCATGGGTTCCTTCTGATCTCATACAATGCCTTCTTTAATTTGCACACATGAGTCTTCATGTCATGTGTCTCAACTCCCAATGGCTTCTCTACATACACTTCCTCCTTGATTACACCATTCAAGAATTTTGTCTTGATGTTAGCTGGTGTATCTCCCATCTCACACCTACACATATGGATATATTGAAGTGTACCTTGCAACTAGTGCAAATGTATCCTTGTAGTCTATTCCTTCTTTCTTTGAGAAGCATCGTGCTACGAATATTTGCTTGTATCTCATGATGTTGCAATCTACTGCATGCTAGATCTTGTAGATCCATATGGAAGACACAACAGGATTCCCTTTAGGTCTCGGAACCGTATCCTAGACATCATTCCTCTTGATCAACTGGTACTCTTTGATCATAGTCTCCTTCCATTTTTTCTTGGCTACTTCTTCATAGTTGGAAGTATCTGCATCAATGATGTCCCTCAACAATGTCACATAAATAGAGTGTGTCTAAGGTCTCTTGATTTATTTGGAATTCTCATCATACTATTCTTCATCTTGGATTATTTCTCATGCCCAAGGTGGTTTTCATCTCTATCATTCTCTTTATATTCTTCTGAAGCTCTTTCTTTCGCTGTGGTGTCTTTGACCCAGGAATCTCCAGGTTCTTCTTCTGAACTGTCGTTAATTTTTCTTTGGAATGATATACAAGTCAAGTTTAGTTGCATGATTAGAAACATATCATAATTTCCAAAAAATATTAATAGAAACAAATATATTTCACATGGCCATGTGACTAGTTTAGCCAATTCTACAACATTCATCCATATCATGTTTACATACAACAACTTCTAGATGAATTCTACCCCAATGTTATTAAGAGTGTGTACTATTCCTAATATGCCAACAAAGAGGTTTCAATCTATATCAGTAGTAATGGAATGTTGTAAACCATCATTGAATTCTTACCCATTATGTTCAATTTAGTAGTATAAATGCAAAATACTCAAACATCAACTGAATATAAAGAATGTATAACCAAACAATATCATGAAATAAAAATTGAATACTTATCTTTATTTGTTTCATGGATAGACTCCTTCTTGATCCTTCTGCTTCATCATCTTCTTCATTCATAATAGCATCACTTCGTATCCAAATGCTAAGATGGATAAGAGGTTCTTCAAGAATTGATTCATTCATATTCCTCATCTCTTGAGGGATCTTCTTTGAATCATGAGAGCTTGATATTTAGTTGCTCCCATAATCTCTTCTCTTATTACAACTTAAGCTTCTTATTGTGTGCACTCTTCTCGGAGTCTGCTGAAGGTAATCAACTTCCTTCTAGCACACATTCCTTGAGTGAATGAACCCCATGATCCTGGGACGCCATTCAGGGAGATTATAACAATCTCTTCTTCTTCTTCGATTGCTTTGTCATAGCATCGAACAGCTCCTTTTGGTGTCTTCAAGTATGAAACATGAGGGATGAGATGATCTTTAATAGAATCTGCACTGATTCTCTTGGCTCTAGCCTTAGCCTCATATCCCTTTGGCTCTTGGAACTTCCTTACTAAAATACCGATCCAAGTCAATTTCTTCAAGGATCATGGAGGCCCTATACTTCCATACTCAGAATTTGTCAGCTTCACCAAGCTTGTCATCAATCTAGGTGTGATTAGTCATTTTGAAATGAGAACCTCAAATGTAAATAGCAAAAATTTAGATCTTACCGATTTGAGGTGTCCGTCCTGGTTCTGGAGCTGGCTGATATAGGGTTTGTTGGAGAAACCCTAATTTTTAAAACTTGGAATTTTAAAATTTTGATTGGATAGAAATATGTGCCTCTTCAAGGTGAGTTTTCCAATGTACTCCTTTACTAAAAATAGTGGAGGGAAGCTCCTGAAACAAGTAGCCCTAGTTTTCTAATTTCTTCTACAGAAATGACTAATATTGATTCTACTATATCTCTGAAGGTTCAGCTCCTTACATTTTGAAACATCTCATTAAGATATCCTGATATTTCCTCTTTCCAACCCCATAGGTTAGACTAGAAGTAGATTCTCCAAGTGGGACTTATTCTGCATTTCCCAAGCTGACTGTTTTGGGGATTGTTCATCATAGTGAATTGTACAGACTACCACGTGTCATTGTTTCACATTATGGGCCTGAAAAATGTACCACACAAACTATATTTTGTGCCCTACCTGCAGCATCTTGCAAAATTTCTTTTGGACCTTCTTATCCTGAGATATAGAAAATATCCCTAGGTCACCTCTTTATGACTGTTTTCTAGAGGAGGATGAAACCCTGATTTGGAGGAACCATATCTCCTGAAGTATAGTAAATATAAGGATGAAACTTTTACACATTGTACATAATGAATTTTTCTTTTGCTTGTAAAAGTTTCAGATTCTTATCCTTCTCCAATATCTCATTATAGTGAAAGTTATAGGATTACTAAATTCAATATTCTAGGGTTTTCAGGCATGAAACCCTAATTTCCATTAGCTTCCATTGTAGTTGTATTTCAGATGTACAGTGAAACTTCTTTGATTCATAAACTGATGCCACAAATAGATGCACCCTAGTGAGTCAAGTTATCCTATCCCTCTTTTCTTCATGATCTATGGAGAGAACACCTTCATCTACGAAGCCCTAGCTCCCACAACTACACAGTTCCTTCTTTCAGAGAGGCTCTGATACCATGTTAGATTTTCTTAAGATCTGATTAGATTATCTAAGATATTTATTTGAAAGAATAACAAGTATAGAAAAATTCATAAGATATAAAAGATACACAAGACACAAAAAATTTCATCGTGGAAACCATAAAGGAGGAAACCCTGCAAACTTCTTCAGAATAGTAAGATGATCAAAAGCGGAATTAAGAAATGTTTAGCAGCTATCTTTCTCTCCTCTTCTGGTTGTCTCTCTCTCTCTCTATCATGCACCTTAGAGAGTGTGTGAGGTGTGTATAAATGAGGGATAGCACCTCCCTATTTATACCCTTTCAAGTCACTAAACAAATAATAGACTTGAGCCTACATGCATGGGGCCCACTTCTCCTTGAGAGACCACAATTACATATTACATGATGTTACACTAGGGACTATTGCCCCGACTTCCAACGGAGGTTGTAGCTCAAGATATAGACATGATTTAGACATTCCTTAAAGGGTTAATACACATCCCCAATGGGGGTACAACAACATTGAATTATAATATACATCAGAATATATTCCGAAGTTACAAATACATCAACAGGAAAAGCAGTCAAAAGAAAAAAAAACAGGAAAAGTTAAAGCAGAAAGCAAAGAAAAAAGTAAACATGAAAGAAAATAAACCTTATCCATCCATGAGGGAACTCTAGAATATATATATTTTTCAACATTTCATATCCAATCTATAAAATAATGGGTGTGCACCACTATTCAAGTATTTTTACAGTTTGTGAATCAAATTGAGAGCATTGTGCTACACTAGACTTGGGAGATTTTCCCTTAGTCCAAGATGGTAGATGGTAGACTTCCAATATGGTAGATGAATTAATCCACTATTAATCATTGAGGATATTTATAGGTTTATTGATAGGTTTATTGATATGATCCATACTTGTTCCAATTTATTGAAGAAGCCAGATATTCGAATATTTTGATTATCTAGTGAATAATGTCTCCAATTTCACTACATGTGTTTCTTAAAAAAACCCAACATCTTATTTTTATAGATTGGGTTTTAAGAGCATGTGTTTCCTCTTAGGAGGTTATAGGTTCAAATCCAGAGGGGGGTAGTGTATGTACACCTTTGTATACTTTAACAGTTAAATCACTGCACAAAGGGGATCCCTTGTCCCACAAACAAGGGGATCTCATACACCAAATTGGTGTCTCGCTTGGCAGTGACCTTAAAAACAGATTATTATTATTGTTATTATATTAAATTTGTTTCTATGTGAATTGGTATTATCTTGTTATTATTATTTATGCTTGTTTAAATCCCAAGACCTGGTAAACCATACTTCGTCCCTTATGTATTTATGCTTCTTAATATCTTGACTTTGTACACGAGGGGTTCACTAGTGAGGCAATATCATATCACATCCATTCATATTGGGGATTTCAATACCCCTAAAAGCCTCAAACATATATTGCCTCATATTAAGGTGTCAAGGGGGGGGGGGGGCTTTAATTTCAAATGGTAATATAAATATTGGGGGTTATTTTATTTGGGTGGGATGAGGAATAACCTCCAAATTGTGGGATGGATTCATACCTCCAAATCATGGGTTGGGTTCATATCTCCAAACCATGGGTTGGATTCATATTAGTCCTTGATTTTTCTAAGGAATAACCTCCAAATTGCAGGATATATTCATACCTATGAATCCTAGGATGGATTCATATAAGTCCTAATTGTTTGTAAGGAATAACCTCCAAATTGTAGGTTATATTTATACCTCCAAATAATTGAACTTATAAATTCTTTTTTTTAGAATATTTTTTTAGGTTGGGTTTTAGGTGGGTATTGAGATTAAATCAAACCTTGGTCCACCACAACTAAGAAAAGTGAGATCAATATTTCTTGGCTCACTCGAACCAAAAAAAATTATATAAATATTTCTTGACTAATTATTTCTTTCAACCTTTTGTATTCTTCTACTGAGTTATATTTGGAACATTCATAATTTCAGTTCTTATATGCAAGGAATCCATCTTAATATTGTATTGGAAATAACATCAACATAGGTGAAAATCTAAATACTTATTTACATTCCTTATGTGTTATCATTACCATGAAATGGTATCAATATACAAGATTCACTATCGGTGTATCTTTATAACTATTGCATGATTGAAACTTAACAATGGAGATTTTTCCCTCTCTTGTAAAGTTAAAAAATTAGATATAACCCAAGAAAAAATAACTAAATGTTGCTAATTCCCTCGATTTCAAGAATACATGTAGAGGAAGTGGATTCAATTCATTGTATCTTGTGAATGACCCAAATCCAAGCTATGCACATGACCATATGGTGTTATTGGAAAGTAAGAGGAATTTTTCTATGTTCATTTAGGTTCAAACATCAATGATGTTTGTTTTGATAGGAAGGTAGGGAATTCCATCCACTAAAATGTTTCAATTTTTTGTTTTTATGAATTTCAATTTATTAATCTTATAGAAAACATGAGCTCTCTATGTATATACTTGTATTTAGATGATATAAAATTGATAGATTGAGAAGTTGCGGTGTGAAACATTTGCAATTATCACCTTTTCTAAGCATTTCACTTAATATTGGATTATCGATATTTTACATTATTTGTTACATTTTTCTCTTGACTGGGTTGTATTTTACACATTTTTCCTTCCTCATTACTTATTCTTTGGGTCATCCACTATCCAACTCTACAAATTGATCGGTTGACCCTGCAATACAAGTGGGATCATTATTAGCATTATACTATTATTTTATTTAGCATCATGTTTTCTTATACTAAGATGCTTTAGGGATCATGTTTGTAACAAATTGATAATATGATATAAAAGGGGTATTAAAAATGAGTTGCTACAATTGGATACTTACAATATCTGGTGAAACTAAGGGTTTTCTTAATTGGAAAGGTATATTGGGAGGGGGGGTTCATAAATATAATTTTAGGAGGAATTTTCTAATATTTTGTAAAATTAGGGAGAATATTTAATATCCTACAAATGGTCATGCTACGTAACAAGTTCACTGAGTGAACCCCCGTGACTTTGTAATGACAAATTTTGCAATTGTGATTGGATTTGTTTCATACGTGCACTAGTCTCTTTGACAAGTGATGATTTTAGCTTCATAACGAGCTCAAGGGACTTGATCTACAATGCAATATTATGTTGCATCAATGGAACCCTAATATGTGGAAATTGTTTGAATTATTGAACCATTGATCTACAGGAAATGAGAGAAAATGAAAGGTAGAATTGTGCAGAGGAATGTCAAGAATAAAGTACACTGAACAAGACAAATTTGAGACAAACCTGAAAAGAATTGATAAGTTAATTACAACATTAATATTCATTATTCCCAACAGTATAAAATAGTGTTACAATAAGAAGAATTCGAATCTACCAACTAAACCTGACTGATTGGCTAACTAGGAGTGTCTAAATCACTACATGGGAGCCACTAGTCTAACTCCTAATGTCTAAATTAGTCCAAAAATCAGTTAAACTAATGAGGTAGGTGGAAAAAGGTGCCACTTTCCCATGCATCCATGTTAAACTTGTGCTAGACTAACTAAGAGTGATCTAACTGAATGTAACTGAATATTGACTTAGATTAACTCCCTACCTACCACAACCAACTTATGGAGGTTGCTAGTGGCACTTAGAGTGGCTCCTATAATGTAGGGAATGGTCTCAGAGACACCTAAAATCATGCATGAACATGCATTAAGTGGCAGTTAACCTCTATATGTGTTCCCCATAATAAAATACAATAATAATGTTTCCCTATGCTAGACAAGATGATGAAATAGACTATATATGGACAAGGGAGGATTATATAATCCTAACCCCCCCCCCCCCCTAATCTTGACTTGGATCGAATTGGGCCTTGGAAAATAGGCCAAAAGTAACCCATACAATCTAATGAAAAATAAAACTACTTAATTAACTAAGGAAAATGGGTAAAACCTCATGGGAACCCCCCCCCCTCAAAATAAGCAGGAACAGGAAAAAAAAGCCATACTTAAGAGCTCTTTGGGTAATAACTTGAAAAAAAATTTGCTGCAATTTGCAGCACTATGTAGTAGCATGGTTCTCCTGTGCAGGAACATCCTGAAGTTGTGCATGTTAACCTCTCAATGTTCTTATGATCTTATGGATGTTGTATGTGTTTCCTCTTTCTAGAGGAGGAGTGGAATGATCAATTTTGTTCTTCTATGGGCCAAATGGTTGGTCATTCGCTATCATCAAGTAGCGCTTTCCTTGAAGTTTGTTGCACCACTCTGTAGATAGTGAAGTTGTGTGAGAGATTTCAACATGCTCATTCTGATAGTGGGACCTTGTTCTCCTTCTTTCTTCTAGATTCCCAGCACCATCCCAAGCTACTTCAATGAGATTTTGGGCCTAGTTATGCTTAGGCTACTAATTTGGGATGGGATATGGATTTGGATATAGATTCTCATCAGGTACAACCTCAATATCAATATCATGTTTATCTTGTTCCTCTTCATCTAAATCTTAAACATGTGACAAAATATCATCAACAAAAGGAAATGGAAGAGTGTTTAGACCTTATTGCGCTTCGGATGGTGGCAGATCAAGCAACTGATATTCTTCAAAATGAACATTGCACTATATGAAGAAATTCCTAGTTGCAAGTTCCATCAAATTATATAGTTTTTCATCCTCAGCATATCCTAGTAGTATGCATTCACTACTCTAGGATTGGAAGGAATTCCTCTTATCCATGGGTATTTTGTCCCAATATTTGGAACCAAAAACTCTCAAGTGAGAGACATTAGGCTTATTCCCATGCAGTGTTTCAAAATGAGTGTTTTTAAGGGAAAATATACCTTATGACCTAAGGTTTTAGGGTCACCAACATACAAATATTAAACTTGCAGACATGCATCTATCTAGAAATTTGAGAGAGAAATAGGGCAGAAAGCTAATGCACCTTATTTCTGAAGGCTAGTCCTAGCTTTGAACCTCCACTCCAAATGATCCAAAAGATTCTATATGATCAACAACTGCAAAAGAGATTGATGTCTAGAACATAGATCTTAATTGTTATATAAAAATGAATGAAATATTACAAATTGAATATAACAAAGAGACAATAAATTTCATACACCATAACAAGTAAGAACAACATCAATACATTATGTGGAACAACATCACTCTTTATTTATAAGAAAGGATATATACAACCTCTGCCTGAGACAAGTCGGAAAATTGTATATGTCCTTGCTTATAAATAAAGAGTGATGTTGTTATACACCATGTGAATATAAATATAAATAATGAATCATATGGTACCATCTTCGAAACTCTAGGTATTATTATTTAGGAGGTACTGATCAGAATCCATAGTGAGAGGAGGAAGGAAATGAATCCTTAACCATATCACAAGAGTAACTGAAAGACTGGATGAGGGAAGGTAGACACAAGACATTCTCAGGGATGAAGATGATAGGAATCATGATGACTAGATAGAGGTAAATATCATTGGACAATGAGCACAACATAGATATTACCCAAGGAATATTTACACTTTCAGATGGTACAACTAGACTTATTTGTCATGTAGGAGACATGAACAGATTCCCCATGTATAAAGGAAAAGTGGAGGATTAATAACTTGAAGTGATAGCTGAAATGGAAGTGGAAAACTGAGACATGAGTATCAAGAAGTGCAAATAGTAATGTGTTTGAGGATGACATGCCACCATTACTTATAACCCAAAGAGTGAATTTCTTCCCTTCCTTTCTTGTTAATTTTTAACAAGTCCAAGAAAATCAAATCAGTAAATGCTTGATAAGTCACTAATCCGTGGATTTTATGAGCCTGAATTAGTAAATTCTCATTGGTACTTTCATAGTTTTGAGAGTCTGAAAACTCCAAATAAGACTCTAGGGGGGTGCTTTTGGGTAAATTTAGTCTCCTAAGTTTGAAAAAGTATAAAAAAATCCATAAGAGAAATCTCTTAGCTTCCGAAGAACTAAGGTATACCTTTTTTGTACCTAGTCAGCAAGGTCCGAAAAAAGGGTAAACTATCACCCAACCAACACACCTTCAAAAGAAGCATATAGATTGAGTTTAACAAGTGTGAAGGAAGGAAACATCGCTCAGAAAGTTCCATTTATTTACGAGAATGGTACTCATAACAATAAACTTGATTCTTTGTTCTTAAGGTTTAATGAGCATTAAAAAGACCTAAAGTATGCTCGTAATATTTTTCATGTTTAGGTCCAAAGCATGAAAAAGAGAAAACTAAGCTTGAAAGGGTTCCTTTTCCATAAGTTTATTCCTTCAGGTCCGGAAAAGAGACAACCCTATGAATGAAGAGACTCTTCTAGATTTCAAAGAAACTAGAGTGCTCCCTTTTCATAAATAATACACACAGTCTGAAAAAGAGATAAACTACCACTGATATGGATGATCATTCACTTTACCTTAACGATTCTGAACGAACAACTTTACTCAGTTGTCCAGTCAATTTTAAGGAGTCATACCAAGTCCTAAAGATAACTCCATAAGGGTGGGAGCCTTATTTTCAAGGGTATCTTGGTATAAGATGAAAAATGACTTTCATTTTGACAGAAAAATGGCTACAAAAGCTCCTGCAACCTAACACAAAAACGACATGGGAACCAAAAGACAAGAAAGTGTTCTAACTAGGGTTTCCCATGTAAAGGAGGCCCTATCCATGGAAGAACAACGATATTTGAAAAGTGCTAAGTAGCTATACATCAAATTCTGTGGGTGAAAAGAGATCCTAAAGATCGACGAAGGACATGGTATAAGTGTAAAAGTATGTTGTAGGGATTAGATCCTACCTTAAGTGCAAAGGAAATCGTATTTTGAATCATCCATGACCTATAACAATTAGGTAAAGACACATGGCATTAGTTCAAAAACATAAAAAGTGGTTTTAAACTATACAAAGTGGATAAAATTTTAAATTTTTTACTATATATAGTTCAAAATCAAAATAAAACATACCATTTTGATTTTTTTACCAATTTTAGCCATTTTACCTCCTTACTTTGATTGATCATTATGAGTGATTTAGTGGACAGTTTTTGAATCCGTGAAGTGTCGATAGTTCCTCTCTCCCTTCTCTTTCATTTCGTGCATTCCTTTTTTTAATTTCCATGGTCCAAAAATGGTTTTAAGGCCAACCCTAAGGGCACCATACGGTAACCACGAGTAGCCTAGTTTTGTACCCATGATTTCACACTTAACCGCAGGTTGGTTATAGAGAAACTCGGGAATGGATCACGAACTGCTAACTAAATAGTCACGGTGCGTGAGGGTTTTTTTTGCAAAATATAATGAAAACAATGCTTTGGGAAGGTCACCATGGTCTTGGAATGGAGACAAAGGGAACATGAAGATATGGAACACCTTTCTATGGGGGATCCCATGAAATTGAATTCCTTACGAAGACATGGGCTATTAAAATTCTACTGCACATCAAATATGCATGCACAAGTCCATTTGCTAGAAACTTTCGTGAGTTAATGGGACCATGAGCTCGGCTAGTTCGACCTCCAAGGGAGACCTTGAAACTAAATGTAGAAGACATTTGTCTTATCATGAGATTATCGTACAGGGGAGCACCTCTGAACATGGAGGGCACCGGACGGGGAGGTGACCCTCTTAGCATCTAAGATTATATCAACATGTATTACCTACCTGGCACATAGAAATTAGTGACTCAGATCTCGATTAGTGAGATCACTAGATTTCCCCTAAAATTATTAGTAAGCACCATAGTTATAGTAGCAGGATATTCTGCTTTAAACTTGGTAGCATAGACAAAAATGCGCATAGCGGTAGAGTGTCTACAGGGAGAACTATATGATTGGTGCTTGGGACTGATCCTGATTATGAAGAAATAGTTATCTGATTGCAAGAGGGGTAGGAACAAGAAATTTAGATACACAAGTATATTGGTCTCATTCTTCTTCTTCGAGATTTCTTTCTCTTAGTCCCGCAGTTAATTTACCGCCATGCCCACCCCATGAGCCTAGACTCACGCGGTGTGGTGACATTTTTATTCAACATGGTGGTGGAGGTGGAGCTGAGAGTGGCTACAATGATGAATTCTACTATTGGTGGAGAAGACAGGTGCCTACATCGGAGTAGTTCTCGTATGCAAGTTTGGATTTCAGGGGTGATCTAGAGCTCATCCTCCCTCCTGGAGGAGCATGGGGAGAGATGTGTATGACCTTTTATCTTTTTAAATATTTTATTTTTTATGAAATTTTCTTCATAAATTTTTATATATACACATGTACTTGAGTTTGACATGCTTTTATGATATGCATGTATAGCGCCAATCCGACCTGACGTACACCCCAGGAACTTTGTACGTGAAGTGGATATTGGAGGTGATGAAGCTATGCTTCATGTGGTATAGGTGAAGCTGGACATGTTTACCCATGAGTCCTCACTTTGAGGATGGAGAGGATCCTGATGGCGATGAAACAACATGTTGTTGGGGTTCCTCCATTATGGGTATTCCTTCTTCGAAGGGTAACCCAGGAAATCTTATGTTATCGGGAGGTTGTAGAGGAATCCGCAGCCGAGGAGGCTAAGGAGAACCCCTAGATCTTAGGCATATTATAGATTTTGATCCTATTTTTGTATTTTGATGTACTTATGACAGGATATTTGGATCAAACACGATGTATTTATGAGCATATTTTACACACACACACACACACACACACACACATATATACTTGGTTATGTACTCATGTTTCAAATGTGTATGTATATTTTCAGTTTACAATGTATGTGTTAAGTGTCAATCTAGTATATAATTTGCAAATGCATCAGTGATTGTGTTCTGATTCCTTGAAATGTGATTTTATGAAATGTATTCAAAATTCTTTTCAAGTAACCTAACTCGTAAAAATTGGCGTAGTAAAGTAAGGTGTCTCACCTGATTATCACCATTAAGTTGGGAACCACTAACTGGGAGTCAATCCTAACCTCCATATGGGTAATACCACACAACTTAGCATCCCAAAGAAGCTCAATGACCTCACTATATTCATCCATATTATTAGTTGCAAGACCGAAACATGCGCCACAGGAGGAAACCAGCTGTCCTGAGGGTGCATAAATGACCCAGGCGACTGAAGCCAGATTGCAGGTGTGACGGATAGTTCCATCAGTGAACCCTACGAACCACCCAAATGACATCTGAAACAAAAAGCAGACTATATAAGAAACACTAACTCGTAATGATCTATTATACATAAACATACAATAATAATACAAGAAAAAGTATCGTTCCTAAGATTGATACTTCTTCAAGTAGAGCCCATTTATAGGCTCTAGTAGCTTGTTACCATAATAATCAGTTAACTCATAAAATCCCTTCTTTAAATATTCCGACAAGACATACGGGCCTAACCACATGGACTTAAACTTATCTACCCCCATGGGTTCCTTGTCTTGATCGCAAATCAAGACATGTTCTCTCTCGGAGAAAAATCTAGGTTTTACAGATTTATCATACTAGTTTTTTACTCGGTTTTTATGATCCTCATTTGCAGTAATCACAATTCTGCACTACCCATCTAGATTATCTAAACGAAGAAAACATTCTTCAAGATCTGTAGTGTCAGGTTTCACATGAATATAAATGTTTAGATATGGTATCTTGGACTCAACTGGTGTGACTATGTAACACCCTGGTTTTGAACCCGATGCATTAAATATACATGATACATATATATTGTAAATAATCATGGTGCGGAGCTAAAGGAAAAGGCCCCACCATCGATTTGGTTGTGTTATGTTTCGGTGTTTGGAATTGTTGTCGATAGTATATCTGGATATATGGCACATATTAAGTTGTGGCATCATGTAACTATGCATTTTAATTAAAAGAACCCCAACCAGCTATGTCGATGCAACTATATTGAAAAGGGCATGATTTCCTAAGGATAAGGGGGGGGGGGGATTGTTAAACCTGGAACCCATGGGGAAAATCCATGTGTCAGCCACCCATTCAAGAACCCTAATGTTAGTTAAGGGTAGTTAATGCTGGGTAGTGGTGGGTGGTAGGCTTACCCCCATTCACTCTCCACTAGCTGGTTCAGTCACACGCACGAGTTGGGAGTGGTTTTCCTCACATGCTGTTTGGGATGCCTGATAATTCTATCCAATCTCTCCATCATTGGCTGTTCATTCCTCATGCACAGGAATTCTTCACTGCCCATCTCACATAGAGACACCCAGTTTTCCTCATGCAGAGCTGAGATAAAAGGATTCACGATTCTATGTGTGGGGGTTCACTCTCTTTTCTCTCACCGATTGTTGGTCTAAGTATGCGGTTTTCCCTTCCATTCATGCAGAGAGGATGCTCCTTTTCCATTATCGAACTATAGTGGTATCGGCTGTAGGTTGTTGTGGAGTCATTTTGGCCACAATAGGGCCAAGAATGACTCAGGGATTGTCTTCCCTTGTCCAAGTTGTGAAGTGCTTATTTGGCTACAGGAAAGTAGCGGTTGGTCTTTGGACTGTATTGGGGTGGTGATGAGGGCCTAATTTGCTTGACAAAACTGGTGGGTTTGGGAACCACACAGACAAATATAGAGGGATGCCTTTCTTCTCCACAACCCATGAATAGCACTAGAAGGAAGGTCAGGGTGTGAGGGACTGTGTAGCAGAGAAAGGACTGATTTCCTTGTGTTGGGTGTGTGTGGGTGTCCTAGAAGTCAGGCTAGTTTTGGTGTAGGTGTCCTTAGCTCTTCAATGATCTCACCAGCTTAGCATTTAGACTTTCCCAGCTCCTGGATGGCATGATAAACCCAACTGTGTTGGCTTGGCTGATCTGTTGTCTTCCTGACAAACCAAACTATGTTGGCTTGGCATGTTTTGTTATCCTTGGCTATGTGTAAGCCTTCTAGTTCCTTATTCCTTGGGGAATCATGCCTGGCTCGGGGGTGGTAGCGTTACTGAGAGATTAAGGATCACGCTGGCCTATAGTTGGGTGGAACATTGCAGCGATGTAGCTGGTTGCGGGACAGTTCTTATAAGATAAGTATTCTTGACTAATCTGCTTTGCAATCATATTTACTGTTAATGAATTATGATGATGGACATGTTGAATGTTGAATTGTATGTTTTGCTTCCACTGAGTATATGTATGATTATGCATATTAGTATGTTTGATGTTTTAAGCATTTTCCTTTAGTTTATATGTATGTACATGTTCATGGGGGCTAGTTTCCCATATGTTTGGTGTATAGTAGCATCCTCTTCACTAGTCGGAGGGTCGGGGACGTTACAGTGTGGTATCAGAGCTACAGGTTGTAGCATCGTCCCGAATGGGCTACGAAGATGCAGTGACCGAACCATCATTGCAGCATTGGGCCTCAGAAGGCCATGAGAACTAGTTAACAGAGGCAGGTTACCTTCTGCTCAGCAGAGATCAGAAATCAGAAAAACTTCAAAAAAAATTCCAAGTGCCGAACTCGTCAGATCATCGAAGGACTAAGTGAGAAGATCCTCCAATACAGCGAAAAGTATAGGCTGAAGGCCACTCGATGAGGGACAGGTAGAAAGGATTTCAAAAAAATTTCTAAGTATTAGGTCGTCGGCCCATCCAAAAACTTACATGGATAGACCTCCGATGCAGGCCTCGGCAATGGTGGAGGATAAGAGAATTTCGGTGAAAATTAGCTAACAAATCAACATAATTTAGTTGATCGACCAACCAAAACATCGACGGAGATCCCCTAAAGGCCGTTGAAACATCGACGAGGAATAGTGGATAGGATCACCAACGTGGAGAAAAAGTAACCAATTTTTTTTTTGAATTTTCGCTTAAGGGTTGAGACCATCGGCGATTGGCAAAGATTAGCTAACGAGATCACCGATTATTAGATGGTGAGAGCACCAAAACGATGACTTTGTATGGCTAGGGATCCCCGAAATGTCGACAGAATTTAGTGGAACAGATCAACAAAAATTAGATGATGGGTTCGTCACGGCCATCGGAGAAAGATAGAGGATGAAGGCACCGACGCAGATGGGAAGGAAGAAAATTTTCAAAAATATGTCTAAGTGTTGAACCCATCGGCAATCGGTGAAAGTTAGTCAAGTGGATCGGTGATTATTAGTTGAAGGAACAGCCGTAGTTTCGGCGAAGATCTTCCGAAGGATGCCGAAACGTCGGCGAAACTTAATTCTTTGAGTAGCCGATGCAAAAAGGGAGAATTTTCTGAAATTTTTTCTAAGTGAAGAAAACATCAAAAAATTTTAGACGATGAGACCGCCGATGGAAGTCATCAAAAAATGTTAGAAGATTAGACCACCGATGAACGTCAGAAAAGTCTAGCTATTTGTGCGTCTGTCGTTGCGGCTGTCTAGTGGACTATCCTTCTGACGGATAGAGGCTTCAACCGCCGATGCCACAGTGATTAGTGCTTCCAACAGCCGATGAAGGGTCTGCAAAACCCACAGTCAGTTTGTTTCCCACCGTTGCGGCAGTCTAAGACACTATCCACCTGATGGTTAGTAGATCCAGCAACCGATAAATGTCCATGGAACCTGTAGTGAGATCGCTACCCACCTTTGTGGCTGCCTAAGGGACTGAGCACCCGATGAATAATGCATCTGACCATCGATACAGTGCTGTGAAAATAATCGTTGATGCTGTATAGTGAATAGTGTTTCAATTACCGATACAGTGGAAAACCTTAGCCAATGAAACTGCTGATACAGTGGAAAACCTCAGCTGATGAAACCGCTGATATAGCAAAAAAATTTAGTTGTTTGACCGCCGATGGACAGTCCTTGGAATTGCCAATAAAATTCAGAAGCCTAGACAACTATGGATCTGACATGCCAAAGAGAAATAGATGAATAGACCGCCGATGAGCAGTGGAGAAAACTAGGTGTTTTGACCGCCGAAGTGTCAGAAATTTAGTTGGGAAGAGGCCCGGTTGGGCCAACGAAAGTTTGGGTTTTTCGAGGGAATTTCTCAGCGATTTTCAAGCATTTTTTCGACTGTCTTTCAGTGGGCTTTCAGCAGATTGTTAGTGGATTACATGACTAAAAAGGAAGAAGATTTTATGCTTAAGAAAAATGGTTATTTTATGGTTTTTCCAGGAGAAGGTAAGTAGTTCTATTTTTTTTATCAAGGTATGCATCTAACAGTTTTCTATCTAACACGTTTGCAGAATCATAGTCACCTTCAAGGGCAATATTTCAGAAATTGCAGTTGGTAGGTAAGTGGTGATTCAGTTATGACAACCCATGATGGATATGATGCTCTATATTCTTACGAGCGTGCGGGAGATGCCATGGGAGAAAATGTCCGTAGTGGAAATGATGACATAGAGTCTAATGGAAGGAGATTCCAAGAGACACCATCAGATGTTGTAGCCACCATGAGAAGCTTTATTAAAGCCCAAGAAGAGTAGCATCAGTTGAATGCTGCCATGTTGTAGAGTTTGACAGACTTGCAAAGAAAGATAGACTCTAGACGAGGTATAGTACAACCAGAAGGCAGTAAGAACAATACTAGGAGAAGGAGAAGGACTTCTAGTGTATCATCTAACTCTGAAGAATCCAGTGGGGATACAAGTTCATCTTCTCGTAAAAGGAAAAGAAGGAGACACCATAGGGATCACTCTCGGGATGAATTTAAGAAAGCTAAACATTCTACATTTGATGGTAAGAGAAAGACTGGACAAGAGGTTGAAGCTTGGCTTCTTGGCATAAAGAAGTACTTTAAAGTGTAGGATTATTCAGGAAACATGAAGGAAAGAGTTTCCATATTCAATCTAAATGGAAGAGCATCCGTTTCGTGGGAACACTTCAAGAAAGTAAAGAGGATCAGTGAAAGGAGACTGAAGTGGAAACAGTTCAAGAAGTATTTCAAGCAGAAATACCTCTCTGACAGGTATTATGATGACAATATTAAGGAGTTCCATGAGCTGAGATTGGGACAGCATACCATGGATGAATATGCAAATAAATTATTAGAATTCTTGAGGTATGTCCAATACATCAGAGATGAAAAATTGAAGGTCCAGCTGTTTTTGAGTGGGTTGCCTCAGTCTTACAAAGGAAGAATTGAGTTTTATGAACCTAGAACTCTTGAAGAAGCAATAAGGAAAGCTAAGTATTGCTATGAGCAAAGAAGAGGTAAACCTGATTACCATAAGGCATGGAAGGACAAGAAGAATGAGAAGTTTGACCAAAGAAGGAAAGGTTTCAAACCTTCTAGATTCAGGAATCAACAGAAGCAGCCATCCCAAGCTGTGAGCAATCTAGTTGGAGTAATAGGAGAAAAGCCTAAAGATCCACAACAGAATAAAAGACCCCTCAAATGTTGGAAATGTGAAGGACCCCACTTGCGCAAATATTGTCCACTTGAGAATGAGAATGCAAGACCCGCTTACAACATTCAAGAAGCAGAAACGGTGGGTCAAGTAGCAAGGGCAGTCCCTAGAATTTATGCAGCACTAGAGTACCACTAGGCAGATCACCAGTCAACTGTGGTTGAAGTTGTAGGTAAGATTGTTGAACAATCTATTTCTATTTTGATTGACCCTGGTTATACTCATAGTTACATTACTCCTAGAGTAGTGGAGATTTGTGCTTTTGAGAAAGTAAGGCATAGGAAATCTTGGTTAGTTCAGCTAGCCACTGGGACTAAGAGGAAGGTCAGTGAAGTGGTAGAGTAATGTCCATTGGTTATGAATGGATTGATCACTTGTGTAGATCTAAATGTTCTACCACTTAGTTCCTATGATGTTCTCATTGGAATGGATTGGTTAGAATCTCACAGGGTAAAGCTTGACTGTTATGACAAGACTTTTGAATGCATGGATGAAGAAGGAAACCCAGTAGTTGTGAAAGGTATTCCAAAGGTAATATCAGTAAGGCAGGTTTCAGCAATGCAGTTGAAAAAGTTTTGTAGGAAGGGTTGCCAGTTGTATGCAGCTCATATTTTGGAGGCAATAGGAGATGAAACTCCCAGGTTGGAGGAATATTAGGTGTTACGGGAATTCAAGGATGTGTTTCTTGATGAGATCCCAGGGATTCCTCTAAAGAGGGACATTGATTTCATAATTGAACTTGTTCCAGGAGCAGCACCAGTGTCCAAGACACCCTATAGGATGAGTACATTGGAGATGCTAGAGTTGAAGATGAAACTGCAAGAGTTGTTGGAAAAGAAGTATATCAGGCCGAGTGTGTCCCCTTGGGGAGCACCAGTTCTGTTTGTAAAGAAGAAAGATGGTACACTCAGGGTTACTGTGAAGAATAAATATCCTTTTCCTAGGATTGATGACCTCTTTGATCAAATGAGAGGAGCAAAGGTATTTTCCAAGATTGACTTAAGGTCTGGTTACCATTAGGTGAGAATCAAGGATGAATACATTCATAAGACAGACTTCAGAACAAGGTATGGGCATTATGAGTTTGAAGTGGTACCATTTGGTCTCACAAATGCACTAGCTACATTTATGTGCCTTATGAATAGTGTCTTCAACAAATATTTGGACAAGTTTGTTCTTATTTTCCTTGATGACATTCTTGTTTATTCTAAGAATGAGGAAGAACATGAAGAGCATTTGAGGTTGACATTGTAATTGCTCAGGGAGCACCAGCTGTATGCAAAACTAAGCAAGTGTGATTTATATAGAGATAGGATTCAGTATTTGGGTCACATTGTCTCAGAGGAGGGTATATCTATGGACCCCGAATAGATTGAAGCCATTATGAATTGGCCTACTCCAAGAAATATGACAGATGTAAGATCTTTTATGGGACTTGCAGGATACTACAGGAGATTCATTGAAGGATTCTCCAAAGTTGCACATGCCATCACTTCTTTACAAAAGAAGGGGATAAAGTTTGAATGGACATCAAGGTGTGAAGAAAGTGTCCAGAAGTTGAATAATAATCTCACTAGTGCACCAGTATTGAAAGTTGCAGATCCAGAGAAATATTTTGTGGTGTGTACCGATGCATGCGGACAATGACTTGGAGGAGTCCTTATGCAGGACACCCACGTGATAAGTTATGAGTCAAGAAAGTTGAAGGAGCATGAGAAAAACTATGCCACTCATGATCTAGAGCTTTCATCCATAGTACATGCTCACAAGATGTGGAGACATTACTTGATGGGTAGGATATTTGAGCTCAGGAGAGACCATTGTGGTCTGAAGTATTTGTTTGATTAGCCTACTCTGAATGCTAAGCAAGCAAGATGGATGGAGTTTTTATGTGAATTTGATTTCGAAATCAAGCACATAAAGGGAAAAGAGAATAGGGTAGCGGATGCACTCAGCAAGAAGGTGTAGGAAATGCATTTGGCATCTCTTAGTATTTGCCAATCATATTTGAGGCAGCGGATTGTTAATTATACTGCTGGAGAGGAATTGTATGAGCTGGTAAAAGAAAAATTGCAGCAGAAAAGTCTTGAGAAGAGGTATGAAGGATATAAATTGGAAGAAGATGGGATTCTTACTTATAAAGGCAGAATTTATATTCCCAGTGTAGCATATTTGAGGAGAGTTGTTATGGATGAAATCCATCAAATTCCGTATTCCAGTCACCCAGGATACCAGAAGACAATTGCTATCACCAGAAAGCAGCACTTTTGGCCAAGAATGAAAAAGGACATGGCCGAATACATTTCAAGATGCATGAAATGCTAGCAGGTAAAGGTTGAGCATCAACATCCAGCAGGCTTGTTGCAGCCTTTTCCAATTCTAGAATGGAAATGGAATGTTATTTCCATGGATTTTATTACAGGATTGCCGATGACTTGGAGACAAAATGATTCCATCATGGTTGTGGTAGACAAGTTGACAAAGGCAACACATTTTATACCGATGAAGTCTACGCATAAGACTGATGACATTGCAAAGATATTCATGAAGGATATTTTCAAATTGCATGGATTGCTGAAAGCAATAGTCTCTGACCAAGATGTCAAGTTCACTTCCAATTTTTGGAAGGGGTTGTTTACAGATTTGGGTACAAAGCTAAACTTCAGCACTGCATACCATCCTTAAACAGATGGGCAGATAGAGAGAGTTAATTAGGTGCTCGAAGACATGCTTCACATGTACATGATGGAAAAACCAACCAAGTGGGAAGATTACTTACACTTGGTAGAGTTTGCTTATAACAATGGACAGCAGGCATCCTTGGCGATGAGTCCATATGAAGCTTTGTACGGAAGAAGATGTAGGACACCAGTCACTTGGGATAATCCAGTGAACAGGGTTGTGCTTGGACCAGAATTGTTCAAGGAAATGGAGCAAGAGGTTGTAAAGATCAAGCAGAATCTGAAAGCAGCACAGGACAAACAGAAAAGCTATGCAGATAAGCATAGGGTGAACAGGGACTTCAATGTTGGGGATCATGTCTACCTCAGAGTGAGAGCAAGGAAGAGTTCCTTGAAGCTTGGAAGTTGTGCCAAGCTGTCACCAAGATATTGTGGACCGTTTGAAGTGCTTGAAAGAATAGGGCCAGTTGCATATAGACTTGCATTACCTGCTAGTACTAGAGCTCATAATTTTTTTCATTTTTCTTTGCTTAAGAAATATGTACATGATCCTAACCATGTGATTAATTGGGATGTGATTCAGGTGGAACCCGAGGCAGAGTTCCAAATTGAGCCAATGCGCATCCTTGACAGGAAGGTCACAATGCTCTGGAACCAATCCATAGGGTAGGTAAAAGTACAATTGGAGAACTATGGACCTGAAGAGGCTACGTGGGAGCTGAAGGATGCCATGTGATTGGCACATCCATTTTTGTTGAATTCTGCGGAACACTGAGGCGATACCAGTGTAACATTTTGTGCAAATTTTGTAAAGCACTAAGGATAGTGCTATTGAAGGGGGAGGGGAATGTAACACCCCAGTTTTGACCCTGGTGCATTAAATATACATGATACATATATATTGTAAATAATCATGGTGTGGAGCTAAAGGCAAAGGCCCCACCATCGATTTGGTTGTGTTATTTTTTGGCGTTTGGAATTGTTGCCAATAGTATATAGGGATATATGGAACATATTAAGTTGTGGCATCATGTAACTATGCATTTTAATTAAAAGAACCCCAACCATCTATGTCAATGCAACTATATTGAAAAGGACATGATTTCCTAAGGATAAGGGGGGGGATTGTTAAACCTGGAACCCATGGGGAAAATCCATGTTTCAACCACCCATTCAAGAACCCTGATGTTAGTTAAGGGTAGTTAATGCTGGGTAGTGGTGGTGGCAAGATTTCCCCCACGCACTCTCCACCATCTAGTTCAGTCACACGCACAGGATAGGAGTGGTTTTTCTCACGCACCGTTTGGATTGCCTAATCGTTTTGTCCACTCTCTCCATTGTTGGTTGTTCATTCCTCATGCACAAGAATTATTCACTGCCCATCTCACACAGAGACACCCAATTTTCCTAACGTAGAGCTGAGATAAAAGGATTCACGATTCTATGTGTGGGGGTTCGCTCTCTTTTCTCTCACCGATTGTTGGTCTGAGTATGCGGTTTTCCCTTTCGTTCATGTAGAGAGACTGTTCCTATTCCATTATCAGACTCTAGTGGTATCAGCTGTAGGTTGTGGTGGAGTCATTTTGGCCATGATAGGGCCAAGAAAAACTCAGGGATTGTCTTCCCCTGTCCAAGTTGTGAAGTTCTTGTTTGGTTGTAGGAAAGCAACGGTTGGTCTTCAGATTGTATTGGGATGTTCATGAGGGCCTGATTTGCTTGAAAAACCTGGTGGGTTTGGGAACCACATAGACAGAGCTAGAGGGCTGGCTTTCTTCTCCACAACCCTTGAATAGCACTAGAAGGAAGGTCAGGGCATGAGGGACTGTGTAGCAGAGAAAGGACTGATTTCCTTGTGTTGGGTGTGTGTGGGTGTCCTAGAAGTCAGGCTAGTTCTGGTGTAGGTGTCCTTAGCTCTTCAATGAGCTCACCAGCTTGGAATTTATCCTTTCCTAGCTCCTGGATGGCTTGATAAACCCAACTATGTTGGCTTGGCTGATTTGTTGTGTGCCTGACAAACCCAAATGTGTTGGCTTGGCATGTTTTGTTATCCTTGGCTATGTGTAAGCTTGCTAGTTCCTTATTCCTTAGGGAATCATGCCTGGCTCGGGGGTGGCAGCGTTACTGAGAGATTAAGGAGCATGTTGGCGTATGGTTGGGTGGAACGTTGCATCGATGTATCTGGTTGTGGGATAGTTCTTATAAGATCAGTATTCTTGAGTAATCCACTTTGCGATCATATTTATTGGTAATGAATTATGATGATGGACATGTTGAATGCTGAATTGTATGTTTTGCTTCCCCTGAGTATATGTATGATTATGCATCTTAGTATGTTTGATGTTTTAAGCATTTTCCTTCAGTTTATATGTATGTACATATTCATGGGGGCTAGTTTCCTCGATGTTTGGTGTATAGTAGCATCCTCTTCGTCGGTCGGAGGGTCGAGGACGTTACAGACTACTTCCACTTCATGTACAATATGGAAAGGCGAGAAACCTGCAGTAGTCTTAACATTAGTTCAGCATGCCCAAAGTGCAGGATACAACATGATATGCCAACTTGACCTACTCATGTTGCTTATGCATTTAAGAATGGTTTTAAAGGTCTTATTGACTGCCTATACTTGTCCATTAGCCTAAGGGTAAAAGGAATATGAATGATCTTTCCTAAACCCTAGCATTATGGCCAATTAAGTCATCATGTTGTTATAAAAATAACTTCCATGGTATGTGACAATCTACTTTGGGATTTCGAAGTTTGACAAGTTTGACAAGTTTAAAGTTGCCAAAAAAGGAATTTTAGCACTATCTGACATTTGGTATTGTGGATTTTGAGGCGAGGAAGTACCTACCCCAGGGCTCCCAAAGAAAGGGATGCCCACAGCTACCAGCTGTGACGTAGTAGAAATACCTTGAAAGGGGTTCCAACTGAATGCTAAAGGATTACTGAATTGTGGTGTGTGATAGTTTGTTTAGCCAGCCCCAGCTGAAATTGGAGTTTGGAAAGTAGGAGCTGAGATCCCTCCACTAAACATTGAAAAGGAAGAGCTCCCATACGAAGCGGATGAAACCTAACTAGAATTCTGAAAACTAAAACTTGTAAAAGGATTTTGGCTCCCAGAAGACACACCAACATAGGTAGGTGATGATCCTACATAAGGTGCGGATGGAGGGATATGCCCCCCATTCCATGAAAATCCTTAAACAAAGGAAATGGACCCACTCGGTCCACTTTGAGAATTTTGCATAAAAGGAGAAGAAGTATAGGGCACACTGGGAATCCCAGTAACCATCCCACTAGAGTGAAAAACCAATGGTTAAAGGTGTTTAGGGATTAATCACTTGAGCAATGGGAGAGAGTGGGGCTGAAAAATTCAATGGCACCATGGGTGAAACTGATGTACTAGACCCCGGAGCACTCACCAGTGAAGGAGATACTCTGCTAGCCATCATGGCTGAAGTAGGGGTAGAAATTCCTTCTCCTGAACTAGACATATCTAGACTCAAATAAACACCAGATATAGGTGCACTGGACAGATGGACTTGGACTATCACAAGATCGAGTAAATCAGTTAGAGGTGTATTATAATTTATTGCAAACTCAACAGCTTATAGGTCTTTTATCTCTACTGGTTGGACTTCTTCTTAGGTATACCTAAGTTCTAGTTCACCTGGAACTTCACTAACACTTGTTGGTTCAAAAGAACCATCTGTGTCTAGTCTCCGCCTCTAATTTGGCAGTGGAGGTTCCACTATGGAAACTGGAGGAAGGTTTTGCAACCTTTTAGAACTATGAAGAGGATGGTCCTACACAAATAAAAATTTAACTCACACACCTAAAAGGTAAAACTAAACAAAAATAGAACCATAGATCACACTACAAAAATTCCTAAGTATCACAGACACAAACAAGCAATAGATACATCTTCCAAAGGGAAGTCTGGGATGATTAAGGCCCAGGACCAACCAATGAATATTAGAGAGTAGTTACTTGGCATCTCATGAATATTTTTGTGGGTGCAAGAACTAGAATCAACCAATATCCCTCCCAAATTATCAACTGAGGTTACCTTCCAAGTATACCCTAGGAGCTATGGAAATAACCTTCCAATGCAACTTGTGTAAGAACCTAGGTCTGGAAACTAAGGATACCAATTCAAAAAAATACTCTGGTGGAACAGTCACTGGCCCGACTGGTGTGCATGGGAAGGGTATCTAAGCCCAAAATTCTAACAATACAGGCACCTCACGAGGCCCAAGAAGTGGTATTGAGAGAACCTCCGTACACACAACAATCCTAATATATGATCGAACAAGGTATTGGAGGGTTATCTTCGCAACCAAGCTCTCACACAGACTCGTGCTTGACTCCTGTGTTAGAGGATATTTCTTATTTATACTTTGTGGAATTGGGTTTACCTAATGATTGGTCACTATGTCTGATTTTAAAATGCTCTTGGATAGTAACAAATTTCCTACTCCAAGAACCTAGCTTAAGCTAGTGGATGATTGAACCTATAAAAAGAAAGATTACTAATAAATTTTATATTAAGAGTTTTTTTTAAGTCTTTGTTACTCAGAGGTTATGAAAGTACAACTCAATGATGTTTTTGACTCGACATTTGAAAGCAAATATGGTATAGAATTTTCAAAGTAAAAGCTATTAATAATGTTCTTTTTCCTTTTTTCTTTTACGAAATAAATGAAATATTTAAATAACTTGGAAAAAACAAGACTTTTGTATTTTTCTTTTTTGAAAATGAATGGAAAAACAAAGATGCAAAGAACCTAGAATATGGCTAACAATGCAAATACAATTTCCATGCTTGTTTTTCTCTTTTTCAAAAATTGAAAATTGGATGCAAATGAATGCAACTAAATAAATTAAGCTAGTATAAATTTATATAATTTCAAGTGATAACAGTCAAATCTTTACAGTAACAATATTTAACACATAATTCAAAGATGACTCAAACCCTAACTTGGACAGAACTATTTACTTGTAAGAAAAATAGATCAAAAATTGGCAATAGTGACGAACCTAGACCACTACAAAAGCAATGAAAGGAACATTAGTTTCCTAGAAGGGCTGGCACACACCAACAACCACCAAAGACACAATAAATCAAACCAAATAGACCAAGAAGGAAAGACCTAACACACTTGAACACAAATATTCAGACTAAAATCAACCAAAATAAACTTTAAGGACAAGTGGAAGTTGAATGCATTTACTAATAGGACATCATAATGCCAAATAAAGGACCCTATAAGAAACCAAGGAGTCAAAAATGCAAAAACGGGGAAACCCTTGAAATTTGACCTAACCCTACAGGAAACTGTGACTGTCACTTAAGCAGATCATGAATGGAACATGACTATATGTACAATCAACCCGCGATTACAACTAGGAAACTGTGACTGTATATACTAACAACCTGCGATTACAGCTAAAATTTTTCAAAATGAAAAATACTAGCCAAATGATCCCAAGCACCAAACACTATTGAATGAAATAAAAACACAAGAAGAACACGTATAGAAACAAAAAGAGCAAAGTGGACAGGAAAAATCTATGGAATATACCCAAAACAAGCTAGAATCCCCAGCAGAGTCGTTAGTTCTGTTGTTCATGGGAAATCTACCTTATGATCTAAGGGTCTGGGGTCACCAACATACAAATATTAAACTTGGAGACATACAACTATATAGAAATTTGAGAGAGAAATAGGGAAGAAAGCTAATGCACATTATTTATGAAGGTTGGTCCTAGATTTGAACCTTCACTCCAAATTCTTTAGAAGCTTCAAGATGATCAACACCTGCAAAAGAGATTGACATCTAGCACATATATCTTAATTGTTATATAAAAATAAATCAATTATTATAAATTGCATATAAGAAAGATGACAATAAATTTCATACACCATAACAAGTAATAACATCAATACACAATGTGGAAGAACATCACTCTTTAATTATAAGCAACGGTAGATACAACCTCTTCCTGAGACATTCCCTCCTCTACTTACCAAGAAATGAGCTCTCTTTCTCCAAATATCCAAGATTTCCTCCAGCATAACTTTTTCCCAAAGTTGCTTCCTCCATCCTTAACCCCATCCCCTCTATTTATACTTGGTAATCATGGGGGGTTACGAAGGTTAGGATGGTTATGGAGGTTGGGGACATTATGATTTCGAACCCAAATTTCCATGACTAATCATGTTTTATTTTTTTAATTTGTGTCTTAATATAACCGCGGGCACATATACGAGTAAGTTGTGAATGGACCGTGACTTTTATGAAGGCAACCCATGAATACAAACCATGATCCTCTAACCCCGGGTTGCATAAATGCCTACCCGCGAATGACCCATAAATTGCAATGGCAATAGTCATGATTAAAAGAGAAGCATAGTTAAAAACATGGGAAAAGCTGGAAGGAAACAAGTGTATCAAGCAAGGTATTTTTTAAGGATTCTAATATTATACTTAAGTATAGTATTATAGTTTATTGTTTTGGATTGAAAAAAACATGTTTATAGATAGGTAGGAAAATATTAAATATGAAACATTAAATTAACACTTAAATGTGTAAATTTTGGCGAATATTATGATAAAAAAAAACATATTTTATGTAAACATATGTGATATTAGATACTGAAAATGACCAAATAGCGAATTTATTTTTTGAAAAAAACCCAAAAAATAGCCAATTGGAGAAATTTTTCCCCTAAAAATTACCCTAGTATCAAGGATCATTCTTATCTATAGGTTTTTGGAAACTTCTATCCATGATGTCCTTTTGTGTACCGACTAACTCTATGTTGGTACTCGGATGAAGAAGTGTCATTTCACCGTATAAAAAGGAGTGGCCCCAAGCAATAATTTATGAGGCACTCTATTTTGTATGTATGAAGCATAGTTTACAACTTCAACGAAAAGAGAAGGAGGAATTTTATTTGGCTTGGAGAATACAGGTTGCCATCTCCTTCTATGATCTATTTTTCCTCTCAACCACACCATTCTGTTGTGGTTTGTATGGAAATGATTGTTCCATTAGAATCCCATCTAATTCACAATAATGTTGAAAATATATTTTAATTTATTCACCTCCATTATCTAATCTAATGAACTTGATATTTTTCCTGAAACTATTCTCAATCAAAGCTTTAAAAAAATTAAAAATTTTGAATACTTCTAATTTCTGTTTTGTGAAATATACCCACTAGAACCTTGAACAATCATCAATAAAACTAAGGAAATAACTAGAACCATTAATTGATGTCGTAGGAATTGGTGCTGAAAAAATCATTGTGTGTTAGATAAAGTGTAGAGGCAGCTCTAGTTTCCTTCCCAACTTCATACCTCTTCTCTAGATGCTTATCTACCAAGCAACTAGGACATACTCCATCTGATGTTTGGATGAGAGGCAAGCCTTCAACCATTTTTTCATTGTGGAGTTGTTGGAGATATTTTAAATTGATATGCCCAAATATCTCATGCCATATCTTGTTTGTGTTGTTGGCATGAGTCAAAAAATATGTTGGGTGTGAAACAGGAAAAAAAATGAGAGAACTCATATTCCTTTGAGGAATGGTTAGCAAACCCTTTCTCTAAGATATTTCCAGTATATTTTTATGTGATTTAAACTAAGTCAGAGTTGAATGTAAATCTCTATGAGGAGATCCTATATGGGGAATATGATAAACAAACTACATATTTGTTGCAAGAGAGGGAACATAGGGAACATTCTTGAACTTACCATGCTAGATTTTAATAGAACCTCTCCCAACAGTTGGGATTTGGGATTCATCTCCCATGTGAATGCTATGTCCTCCTGATAGAGTGAGAGTGGAGAAGGATTCCCTAGAGGAAACCATGTGGTTGGATTCTCCAGAATCGATCAAGTAATCTTTCGACTGAGTGAGGGCTACCTTCAAGGCATGACATCTCTCATGATATTTTGTTGGTTGTCTAACATCATACTTCTTTTCTCCTTGTGGGAGGTAAATATTGTTCTATTCAATGAGTGTTGAAAGCTGGTCAATTGTCTTCTTCATGCAATGGATTTCTGGATGAAAGCCTCTCATACAGTATGGACATCTAGTCTTCTCAAATTTCTTCTTTTTCTTAAAACCCGAGGGCCCTTCGAAAAATCTACAATTCTCTTTCGGATTTGAATGAGTGGCTTTGGGCTCCTTCCCTTTGTGCTTCCCTTTGTATTGCACATTTTTTGAGTCTAATATGAAGAGTGCTTGATTATTGGAGGTTTGAATCACTCCCATTTGAACCAATTTATCTTGCTCTTGTATTAAGGACTCAACAAAATAATCTAGAGAAGGCATTTTCCAATTGGGGATGGAATATCTTATGGAATGGAATGTAGAGACAAATACTGGGTACATATAGAACAAGATAGCACAAGATGCTCATATTTCCTCTCTAATCCACATTTTTTTCATTGCAGTACTAATGACTTGTATTTAGTGAAGAAATGATGAATAGATTCGAAACTGCTAAGTTGTAGAGCTATGAGCTCATTATCCAATATGTTCCCTCGAATCTCATCTTGTTTTACAAATAAAGATTCACTATTTTCCTAATCTTCCTTCGGAGACCTAAGTACCTCAATATGTAACAAAATATCTTGCGAGATATGAGTGCACATGAAGCCAAAGGCCTCATCAAGTCGATTCAAAAAAAAAAAATCTTCTCAACATACTACTAGGGATCAGTTTCTATGCCCATTTTCATCCTATACAGAACAATCTTATGCAAGGCTACCTACATATATCCCATCCAATCACAGTAGTTGAAGGGTGTAAGGATTCAACGTACAAGAGCTTAATAATCCATATATTTGTATGCCGAAAAATTCAATTCCTCAATAAGCTACGTAGGTACCTGTAAATATCATTGCAAAACCAAAATAAATTTGCAATCATGTCAGTTTCAAGCCTTTCCACCTTGACATGTACACTTTCTCAGAGTCTATCACACCTGGATAGACTGGGAGCAAGGCTATCATTCCAGGATTTATGTGAAAACTTAGATGCTTCTGGTGTACAATGGAGATCGGATAAGACTTTCTTCTATCATGAATAATTCTATGATACCATGTTTGAATTATTGAACCATTGATATACATGAAATGAGATAAAATGAAATATAGAATTGTGTAGTGGAATATCAAGAACAATGTACACTTAACAAGACAAATTTGAGACAAATATGATAAGAATTGATCAGTTAATTACAACATTAATCTTCTTTATTTCCAGTAGTATACAAATTTCTTATAATAAGGAGAATTCGAATCATGCGGATAATATTCGAATCTACCAACTAAACCTAACTAACTGGCTAACTAGGAGTGTCTAAATCACTGCATGGGAGCCACTATTCTAACTCCTGGTGTCTAAATCAATCCGACAATAACTTAAACTAGTTAAACCAGTTAAACTGATGAGGCAGGTGGAAAAAGGTTCCACTTCACCATGCATCCATGAAAAATTGGTGCTAGACTAACTGAGAATGATCTAACTACATGTAACTAAAGGTTAACTCAACATAACTTCCTACCTACCAAAAAAAACTAATGGAGGTTGTTGGTGGCACATAGATTGTCGCCTATAATGTAGGGAATGGTATCAGAGGCACCTAAACTCATGCATGAACATACAATAAGTGGCAGTTAACCTCTACATGTGTTCCCCATACTCCAATATAGTAATAATGTCTCCCTATGCTAGACAAGATGATCAAATAGACTATTTATGGACATGGGAGGATTATATAATCCTAACATAAATAATGTGGCTACGAAACATTCCTTATGCTGAATATTGGTCATATGAAAATTCACACGATCCATCAATGTCTTAAATCATTGGTCGAAGTCCCACATAGATTTAGTAGCTAACTACTTTATTTTTTTTAATATAGTAATGCACTATGACTCGTACTTTGACTTCCAAAACTCATATGTTAGTGAAGTATTAATTTTTGTTAATGTTTTCTAAGGTGTTTTGGAGGGTACATTTTCAAACTTCATGAACTAGTCTAAAGCACAACCTCAAAATTTTGTAATCAGCTGCGCTCTTTTAACATTATCATCTTGCACTTACTTAACAGTCCATACAAATTCACATAAAAAACTAGTGTTATTCTGGATTTTCTGATCCAATCCCATGAAAAAAAAGTAACTTAGTATCAACCCTAAACATTATGCTCTTAAGGGGTACTAGATGACTTGATACTAAAAGACCAACAATTGAAACTTTACGACTAGTCAAAGCACTATTTTGACTACTAGCATTATTTGTACTTGATTGTAAAAAATGTGGCAAACTACTATGTCCTACCTCAGTCTCTGGAGATGTATGTGGGGTCGTCGATATGTCGTAGCCTCGGGTATGAGATGGATCCACAAGTTCTTCTTCTAAAATGATCTAGTAATCTTCCTCTTTGTCCTCCTCTCTATCATAGGATTCTTCTCCTAGTTGTGGTACTAGTTCGTATTCTCGTCCTTCAGTCACATATATAAACTCTCTCCTTTTTGTAGTTCTTCTTCTCTTATTTGACCAAAACATTCTCCCACTTCACAAAAAACCTTACTCTTCCTCTACCTCACTTTCTTCTCCCCTTAAAATCTTAGTTCATTGTTTAGTATTCTCCTATACCATCCTTCAGTTGACACCCAGATCCACCACAAAAGCATGCTTTACACCTCAAATTCCATCCTCATAATCGATTTTTCACAAAGTAGCATTTTAGTCCACAAGTTTAAAGATTTCAAATACTTACCTCATGGTCCTTGGAAAAAATATTTTTTTCTACGTTGTAGAACTTCATAGTGTCTACAACAAACTCGGAAATGTACCCCTCCAATATACTATCCATCTAGTAGTCAACAACATAGGATATCTTATTGTTAACACCTTTGAGAGTCCAAATTAACTCATGCATATAAATCATGATCTCACCCCCTTGAAAACACCTCTTTTGGAAGGTTAACCTCGACAACCATTCAGTTAATATGTTAGTGTAGCTAGGGTTTTCACCCTAGCTTGTGCTGATGAGCACCTACTAAGGAATCTGGAATCCTTAGTAGCAGTTCGATTAAACAAAAAAAATAAACTGGAAAGTAAAAAGCTAAGCTAAGACAGTAAAAGTAAATAACAGGAAGTAAAAGACAATAAGGAAATGTGTAATGGTGCT
>LPNX010929039.1:0-13295 GCA_001517045.1 Pseudotsuga menziesii | reverse complement strand
AGAATGTTGCTGAAAGGACTTTGAGTGAATTGTGAACAGTTTGATAATTATTGGTCCAAATGGCGACATTGAAGACACAGTGTAAATTATTCAATGATGATTTGGCCTGGTTTTTACAAATGATTTTATCGACGTCAAGAGGATACAGTTCAAGAACGGTTAAGCGACATTGACAAAAAATGCTCAAAAACCACTGGTGCAACTTTACTGGTGGCAGTTTTTGAAATTCAATAAATGTCACCAGAATACCGATGCTATTCTTAGATGATCGATAAAATTAAATACTATCTGTCGGTTTCTCAAACAACAGTATAAATGTTTAGTTCACATTTAGAGACAGCTGAATCGTAACAAAATATAGTTCTTATAGATCTAAAGTACGAACACTCTTAATGTGTCGCTTATATTGAAGTTTGCTGTGAATCTAGGACGCGTCTGCTGAAATATGCTGAATCAGTTTCCGGTGAAAGACTTTAATTTTGATATTTACCTACGTTATTTACAAGTGAATTGAAATATTCATCAACGTTATGTGTAACTGTCAATATTCTCCAAAAATCCTTTGAATTCCAAGCCGATTAAATCATTTCTATCACAATCATAAATCATGCCCTTTTCGACTTTAATTGTTAAGCCTTTATCTTTAATCTTCACTGAAAATTTAGGCCCCGAAAAATATTTCCATTGTTCGCTCTGTAAGGTGTTCATAGCATCTTTAATCTCATCGTTTATAGATTTAAACTCGTCACAGTAATATATAGGTATTTCGCCGTCAACTTTGAATGTTTTCTGAAAACGCTCGGATACTACTGCGATGAACTGATTAGGAGTAATTATACCAACATTTTTGATTTTTGATTTTACACTATGAACTCCACTTGACTCCCATTCCATATTGTTCGGTAGTGAGGGTTCTAATAAGCCGCTAAACTGTTCTAAATCCGCATTAAGCAACATCGTTGCATGATGGTATGCTTTACCACCGGCAATTTTATAAGCACTGCCACTAATTTTAAACCCGTCCTGAATAATATCTCCTCTCTCATTCAAATCTAGTCTTAGTTCGGGATTCAATGAATTTAACCACTTAATTATCATTTTGTTGAAAAACTTTGTTTCGAATTTCTCCCTTGATGTTAAATATGAATAATTAACATTGCCCAAATCATGCAGTACAGTGCCACCTCCAGAAAATCTTCTAAGTAGTTCGAAATTCTTACTCTTCAGCTTAGCAAGATCTACTTCCTGCCACAGATTTTGGTTTTTGCCTATAACGGCGCACCTATCATTGATGTAAAATAACAGTCTGCAATTATCGGGACCTCTTTTGGCTCTTGGTGTATTCTTGAAAACATAGTTTTCAAGGGCCAAATTATAATAAGGACTGGTGGATAAACTTTGTATAACAAATCTGCCCTTTGCCTTTACTATATTTTCCAATTGTGAAGCAGACATGATCTGTTTGGCATATCCAATATTATAGAAATTGTACAAGTCTTTATTAAAAGCACTGATATCTTCTTCCATAGAGCTGGCCTTCGTCGTATCATAATCAGATTTACCTTCATCCTGCAAAATTGAAACGTTATCATTTGAAGGTGTAAACATGTTTTCATACATTGAGTTTATATCATGATATTTATCGTCTGCGTCTTTTGCCCATCGTGTAAGTGTGTGAAATAAAGTGGTGCAATGTATGAGGTTTCGCTGTCCCACATATCGAGGGGAGAGTGCCCAATTACTTAGCATCATAGACATAATGTAAACATCAAAGAAAAGTCTAGTGTTTTCTTCTTTTGTATTCATCAAAAATTCTACATACGTGAGCTCGGAGATTTTTGGATGTTCAATATTCCTGATTAAGTATGACGAAGCGGAACGCATAGCTATCCTTTGCGTAATGATGAATATGAACAATGCGAATGAAGATCATCGATATCTTTGCACTAAAAGACTACTTTGAAGGAATCCTCAAGATATTAAACCCACCAATCTTTTTTACTGGTATAAATTCTCGTACGGGTTCACAGGAACAATGATAAATGAGAGCGTTTCCAAGAGAGAAGGATTCCACGAGTCTATAAGCAGAGAGACGAGTGCAAGCAACGCTTTAGGACTATACAATAAATTTAACGATGAGCGATATCCCAGGTATCGAACGATGATTGCTGAGCTGCACGAGTTTTTTCACCTTACTTTAGCTGAAACTATAACTGAAACTGACGTGAAAGAATTGGAGTGTAATAAAGAAAAGGCCGCTAAATTTAGAAAGCTAATGCCTAAGATGTTGAACAATTGCCGTGAATTAACGCAAAGGAAATCATACATTCCTTACAACTCAGAATTTAATGGGAATGACGAAAAGCAAAAGAAGTTTCAGCTGCTACATCAACACCAAATTGTGCTGAGTTTTCAAGAATTTTGTGATGAATTGGCAAAGTTAATAATTGACGCGCACGTCCTTAGCTTTTTGACCAGATGCGACTATTCTTATGAAATTATACCCAAAAATTGGACCTCTTTTTACAAGCTATTTCAGTACGTAATGGGTGCCGTTGGTCCTATTATATCGTATGTGCCGGTAAATTATCCCATGATAAGAAAAGAACTAGGATTTGAGACCTTAACGATATTTCAGTATTATGATTCCAAACTTTTCGAATGTATGAAGTCACATTTTGGAAGGGAATTTTCCACCCTTGTAAGCGCTACTATTCATCACTATATTCATATGTTTCCAATAACGAATACAATGTTAGAGAAGGAAGTTCCTATGCTCCGTATAATGTCTAACTGCAATTTTAGTATAGAGGGCTTGAGCCCCAAAGATTTTTATATGAAAACTCTCAGACAATATTACTGTGAGGAATCAAATTTAAGGCCGAGGCTGGAAACTTTCAAGAATTTTAAGGTACTATTGACGAGGAATGCATTATTAGCATCTTTATTTTCCCCTGAATGGGTCAGCGATGCAAATGACCTATTTATAAGCCATCTACTGTTGAACAAGAAGTCTATTAGCGAATACATAGAAATTGGGAAGGACACTTATGATGAAGAAAAAGAGAGATATTTCAAAACTGAGACACACTTTAGCTTATTGATGTTTAGAAATGCTTTTGAAGCAAAAAATATGCTGTCAAAATTCAAGGAATTCTGTGATGATGCCGTTTCAGAAAAGTTAAAGGCAGCATATGGATCCAATCATGATACTGAAAGGCTATTTGATGAGGTAGTTCAGCTAGCTAATGTAGATCACCTCAAAATATACTCCGATTCCATCGAGTACCATTTATGTAATTTACTTGGAAGTACCAGCAAAGCCATAGAACAGTATGTCAAATATTTTGAGTCACATTTATTCATCATCGTTAGAAAGATAAAAACAACTAAAAAAGACCTCCCCAGAGATATGAAAATAAAGTATCTCAACGAAAATCTTCCTATATTGAGACTGAAGTTCGTTAACCTTCCCACATTTCCTAATTTTTTCGAAAGATCAATTTTCAGAAAGACGATCTTACAAAGTGATCAAAATTCCTCATTTATTAAGGATATATTACCTGTTTACAAAGACAGCCTCATGGAACTTTTCAAACAAAGAATCATAACAAATGTCTCACAAGAGGATGAAATGCGATACCGAGATCAATATCAACCCTATTTATCGCAATTCTTTCAGCCGGTAGAGGTTATGGCAGATCTGAGAATCAAATATGCATCGTTCTTGTCGTTTTATGAGAATATCGAGGCTGCTGTGAAGTTCGGGAAGACATACAATGAAAACAACAGCAAGTCATTTTTCCCACTTATCTTTGATAGAGAAAGAATTCCCAAAGTTTTTCAGCAATCCAACGAAGTAAAGAAAAATTTTGTCCTACCTCAAGAGATGGATGATACGTGGAACCAATTTCTCCGTAATTATCACGAGCAGAATAAAGTGGAAGATTCAGATGCTTCCAAAAAAGAGCTATATCCGATGTGGAACTTGCACCACTGCGAAGTGGAGTCGCCTTATATCATACAGGATGGAACTAACCTAATATTTGAATTGACCCTTTTCCAAACATGTGTGCTGACTTTATTCAACGAAAGCGATCATTTGACCTTGCAAGTTATATCAGAGCAAACGAAACTGGCGTACAAAGACTTAGCGCTAGTCTTAAAATCCTTCTGCAATTATAAAATTCTGACAAGAGATATTGACAACACATACAGTATCAACGAGAGCTTCAAACCTGATATGAAAAAAGTGAAAAATGGGAAACTACGTGTGGTTCTACCGAGAACCGCGTCTCTCCAAAGTAGCAACACAGGCGGTGAAAGAACCAGTTCTGCACACCACGAAGGAAGTAATTCCCAATGGACCCAAGAATTACTAAAGGCATGCATAACTAGATCCGTTAAGAGCGAGAGGAATGGGCTAGACTACGACCATTTATTTGAAACGGTAAAGCAGCAGATAAAAGGCTTTAGTGTTGGTGAGTTCAAAGACGCCTTGGCCAAGTTGTTACGAGACAAATTCATAACTAGGGACGAATCAACAGCAACTTACAAGTACTAAGACTGGTGCCATCTTATATATTACCTAACTACTGAGATAGTTTATAATCCGTACCAGCCCTAACTTTTTTTTCCGACAGCATTTTATTTCCTTTCGTTTTTTTCGACTTCGTCGCTTTCTCCTCCATATAAAAAAACATCAAGAGATAAAAACTATCTTTCTTGTCCTTGTCCACGTTCAATACTACAGTTACACTACAAACGACATTAGTGCAAATGCAAACTGTAGTCAATTTGCCGTATGCCTGACATACAACAGGTGTTGTATGAGTGTGACAAGGACACTTTATATATCTTTTTCAATCTCTCTATCCGGCCTTCTTGGCAGGATAGCTTTTCGTTTCAATTTGTTAATGATGATAACCAAAGATGCATAGTTCAACTGATTGAACATACTATCGAAATGAAGATAAAAATTTCCATCGAAATTAGTCTTTCGCTCCTATCTGAACATTACAAAAGAAACGAAAACTGTATTAGTAATATGCTTGTAATTGGAGAAGGGCCGAGGGGCGAGACCATTGTGGAGCGATTTTAAACCTCTTGCAGCACGAATCGTAACGGACCCAGCGCGTACTTTATTCTCCCTGTGCATTCGTGGAAATCTTGAAACTCTTAAAAGTGGGCTCATCTGTCTGGTATTATCTGTGCCCCTGTTCTACATGTACTCGTGCTTTCTTTATTGCTTCTTTCGGTAACTCATCTTGCACATGCTATTCTTTTCGGAGTTAACGAAGCCAGGAGGAACCTTAATGGATTTACCTCTAGCGCGTCAACCCTAGAAGAGGGACTTTTTCCACATGAATAGTCAGCTTTTAAGATTCGTTATTAATTGTATAGGGACATATATATGCACATATATATAATTATATACTTATACACTTGCTTACAGAGGACATTTTTGACCCTCAAAGGAAGTGAATTACAGGCATTGAATAACAGAAATGTACGAGATGTCAGGTATAGACAGCCTCTTTCATGATCGAGTTGTTCATGACTACTCTCATACTAGTGAGCAGGTTATCGTCGTTTACATTAGTTCAGCAGCCGGGGACAATTCTTGGCTTCATCAGTGGTTCAAACCAGGAAATCTTAGTGACGAGGAGCGCGAAAACATACTGTGGGTAAGGTTAGTAAATGGTACTAAAGAGTGCTTGCTTTTCAAGAGCATTTTCCCCTCCTCATCGGCGCCAAGCATTAACATATTACAGAACGGTCTACTCGAATGTTCTATCCAAGGTAATAGCCTTTCTCGTGAGCAGGATCCTTGGGAAACCTTTATCAATGGGCTACAATCAGTCTTTAAGGGTCAAGTAACAAAGAGGAAGTTATTTTCCAAGAGCAATGAAGAATATCAAAGAGTCAAAAGAATGATTCAGAATGACAAGTTGGAGAGGAAGTATGTTTTTCAAAATACTAATGACCCGCAAAGAAAGCCACAGAAGTGGAAGCAGTTGACAGTTACTGATAATGTTAGTTACAAGAGTCAAAAGGGGTTTCTCGCCCAGAACTACTGTACTCTACAATTGAAACTGCCCAATGGTTACACAATCTCTAATACTTTCCCTCCTCAAACAAAATTACACAAAGTAAGGATGTGGTTAGACTATAATTGCTACGATGATGGAACTCCTTACCTTTTCCACAGAAATATACCAAGAGTGACTCTTACGCGAAATGACGAACTCAAAAGTTTGCAAGAGTTGGATCTGTTGCCCAGATCGACTCTTATCTTAGAACCGCTGGAAGCCAATAACAAAACATTCGACTACATGGAACAATCTTCTCTTCTACACAAGGTTTACTCAGGTTTGACATCTTTTTGGGCGAAAGAACCGGAAGTAGATGCTTCCTCCTCCCGTCTTGGTTACCAGAGGTTGGGCACAAATGTGTCAAACAGCGCCAACTACTCTTTACAAAAATTATCTAGCTTAGACATGGTGTCGGACGGGGGAGGAGGAGGTGGTGGTGATTCAATGACTCCTTCAGCATATACTACCCCAAGGATGTATCCTTCTAATGGTACTTCTCAATTGCGACAAAACGTGTCTGAACTAAACTTGTCTTCCAATAATTCTGCATCTAATACCAAAGTTCGTACATTAGGTTACTCTAATAATAACGGCAACAATTAAATGTGCTTTTGTTTATTTCCTATTTGGTTATTCACACATATTTTCTTTCTTCCGTCTATTAAAATATTCATATTTATTTTTTATTTATACATATATATTTATTTATTAGTCACTCAGTTCGTCAACGTGGTTGTTCTTCCATCATGATTTTTCTTATCTCATTATCGTGGTTTTCATTATCTTGCACAGGTCCTTCATTTGTATTTATCTTCAGATTATTCAATCTCTTTAATAGATCCTCGCTACTGCTTTCTTTTGGCTCGTGCAAATCCTGGTTCTTATTTTCTTCCTTATTATTATTCTTTTCATCAAGTTCTAATTGTTCTAATTCTCTTTCAATTTCTTCTTCTGCTTCTTCGTCTTGACCTTTATTATAATGAGCTAATAAATCATTGACCTCTTCGGTACGGTCATGACCCTCTTTAATCTCATCTAGTAAGTCTTCTACTTTTTCGGTAGAACCAATATATCCATTAATTGACTTAATTACTTCGTTGGATTCACTTAAAGTTTGAATTAAAACCGCATTAGTAGCACTGGTGTCTATTTGAGTTCTTACTTGAGCGAGGTTATTTTGAAACTTTAGTAGCCTAGAAAGATGTTTTTCAGATAGTAATCTCGCCTGTTTATATTCAATCCTTATTCTCTTCGGCAGCTCATTAAACTCTGGTCCTCTCAGTTTAATGTTAGATTCATTAATTTCTTTTCTTAGCCTTGTAATTTGTTTGTTGATGTTTATAATACCCACTTTAACACTAGCAATTCGAAGGTCATTTTCTGTGATGCCTTTGGAGAACCTGCTAGTAATGTCTTCTACTTCAGCGGCAATGACTTTGATAACATTGTCTTTTGAAACTATTATGTGCTTATAATTCTCTATAAAGTGCAGGAACACGTTTTTCGTTTCTTCATCATAGGTTGAAAAGAACGACTGCAAACTTTCTGTGGTCATAAATTCGTTCCTTGTGAATACTAAATCTGTAATAGATGAAGCCTCCATAAAAAAACTTCTTTTGAGTAATTCATGAAACCTTTGATACTCTTTTTCCAAATTTGCTTTGATAATAAATTTGTCTTCTCTCAAGTAGAAATTTGTTTCATCCTTCCGGCTTTTATACATGTTTGTAGACTCCTTCCAACTTCTAACCCACTTCCAAAATCCTTTTCTACTGTTGTCAGTGTACATTCCACCAAGATTGAATAATTCCATAGGTATCAAATTTCCTTCATTAACAAGAACGTCAATTGCTATATCAATGCTTTTCGGTACGCCATAAACTTCATGAGTTAATTCTTGCAAAGTCCTTGTCCCTATAGTAAATATGATTCTGTTGGAGTTGCTGATGTATTGTTGCAAGAAGAAATCCCTCCATGTACTGATGTTTGCTTCGTACCCATCGGGATTTAAATCTTTCAATGGCCTAAAATCTCTATATAAAGATGGTAGTCTGGATTCTGGTAAATCTACTTTCATTCAGATACAGTGAGATACTATTTGGCTGGCTTTGGTGGTGTTTTGCCAGATATAGTTTAAGAATTTAAAACTCCTCTTATTGTCTCTACTAACGCTGCACTTCATTGAGTTGTATGGGTGTATCAATAGTGTGCTTGCCCAAACAAAAATGTTATTATATAATAAATGTTGATGAAATCTATTTGTTTATTATATATACCAATAAAAATACATAATTGTGTGTGATTAACTATAAATACAAAGAACCAGCAGATACGATATCTCTATGAATTAATTTCAAGACAGCTTCCATCTTCTCCTTAAGTGAAGAGTTACCAATGGTATTGGCGACGTCTACCAGCTCCTTCACCAATTCCTCTAATCTCTTGAACATTCTGATCAACGAACCTTCGTAAACGTCGGTCATTTTACAGATTTGCGTAAAAGTAGCTCCTCTACACCATTCGTAAACAACTTCCATTAGTTCATGTCTGAAGCTTTCAACGTAGTCCTTTTCTACAACTTCAATTTTAGAATCCTTCATTATCTTAGCGATCTTTGCTGCAATTTCTCTCATAGCCTTCAAAGGTTCGGCAAGCTCTGGTTTCAATCTAGGCGCTTCTTTACAGCGTTCTTGGAATGCAAAGCATGATAATAATGCTGCTGCTTGTTCCGGTTTCAACTCATTGAAATTACCATTGAAGATCAATTCTGTTAGTAACAGTTCATCACCACTAGATATTTCACATGCAACTCTACCTTTCAGTTCAATAATGTCATTAGGAGTACAAAATCCTAAACGGCGCAAAACTCTTTTACGGCGACGAAGATCGTCCAGTTGGATTACGGCTTGTGATTCTGAAATTTTGCGTTTCAATTGTTTCATATCTTCATGTAAATCGTGTTTTCTACTATATTTACCATATAGTTCTTCTAGTCTCATGGAATTGGTTAAGGGATTGGAGGATAACTTTGTGTTTAAAACGTCAATCTTCTTCATTAGCTTTAAAAAGTCCTCATCTTCGATCTTCATGTTTTTAACAGGATCCAGCACGGGAATACCATCCGGGAACCTCCGATTAACCTCCCTTAAAGACTTCCCAACAGTTTCTTTTTGACCGCTGGCTCTAATATCTTTGGGCATATATAGTCTCAAATTACCAATCGACTTGATTGAATCCAAAGTTATGGGAATAACAGCACATATGCTTTTTTCACCTTCTTCCGCTGGGCGAATCCCTTCTGGGAAGGTAGGGTTGAAAGGTTTCAACAAGTTGACTGGAGAGTCTATATACATGGTATTGACGACCACATTGACAATATAGGATTCATGGTCTGTATAGACAGCACTTGGGTTGCGTTTGTTAATTCTTTTAGCAAAATCGACAACAGCACCCCAGCCATAGTTATCCTTACCATTGACAGAGATTTCAACTAATCTGCCTGGTTGTAGGAAACTTAAGGCGTTTGCCGGATGGGTGACAACTTGACGAACATCTTCACGGTAACCTTTGATAGCCTGCTCAATCTCATAGTATTCTTTAACATTTTCTTCATCTTCGACTTCGATGCCATCAAAGTCTTTTTTCAGTTCAGCAAGTTTCTTTTCCATAACTGGTACTGAAATAACGTTTTGAAATTGGAAGAAAGAATGCTCCAACATAAACTCCGGAGAGATACCTTCAACTCTCATTAAGTTCAAAATCATATTATATCCTAAGTGAAAAGCCGAGTCTAGCCTATCTGCTTGGCCCTTAACCATTCCTTTAGCAACTTGAGGTTCCATTTTTTCATCAATCATCATAATAACAATACCACGATCATCTAAACCACGACGACCTGCACGACCAGACATTTGTATATATTCTCCACCTGAAACCCAGCGGAATTGTTGACCATCCCACTTTCTGACCGATGTAAAGACAACAGTTTTAGCAGGCATGTTTAATCCAATCGAAAATGTTTCTGTTGCAAACAACACCTTCAAAAATCCCTCTTGAAACAGAATTTCAATGACTTCCTTCAAAATGGGCAGTAAACCGGAATGATGAATACCGATACCTCTTCTTAATAATGGTAAAATGTGTTTAATTTGGGGTAGCTCTCTGTCTGTCTCTGGTAACAGTGCAATGGCATTATTAAAAATCTTCGTCAAAGCCTCCTTTTCATCGTCAGAATTAAAATCTAATTTAGACATCTTCAATGCTAATTCTTCACAATCACGTTTACTGAACGAAAATACAATCACTGGATTGTACTTTTTCTTCCAAATCATTTTCACTATCTTATAAATGTCACCTTTTGCGTCACCCTTAGCGGAGCCACCTTTATAGGTTTGACCCTTTTTACCTCTTGAATCAGTGGAATTTGGATCATCACCTATCTGGTTACTTATGGACGCCATTGCTTTTTGGAAATTTTCCTCTCTGAAGGTACTTTTTTCGTCAACCACCAGATAAATACCATCTCCATGGGCTGGAAACAGGTAATGTTGTAAAGGAGTTGGACGGAAATTTGTGTAGACAATATGACATGGCTGAGAATGAATTTTGCATATCCATTCAGCAAACTCCATTGCATTCGGAATGGTGGCCGATAAAAACACGTAACGGACCTTATCTGGCAGTAAAATAATCGTTTCTTCCCACACAACACCTCTTTCTTTATCCCTCATGTAATGCACTTCATCAAAGATGACCCAGGCAACTTCTCTCATAACTTCACTGCCTCTATATAACATACTTCTCAAAATCTCAGTGGTCATGACCAAACAGCCTGCATCCGGATTGATCGTGATATCACCAGTCATCAAACCGACATCTCCAAATTCTGCTAAAAGTTCTCTGTATTTTTGGTTTGATAGAGCCTTAATTGGAGAGGTATAAATGACTCTTTGCTTATTTTTTAAAGATTGTGCGATGGCATATTCAGCCACAACTGTTTTACCAGCCGATGTGTGCGCAGAAACCAACACAGATTCGCCTCTATCTATACATGAGATTGCAGTGTCCTGGAAAGGGTCTAATGTGAATGGATAAGTACGAGCCTCATTTACCCTCTTATGCTCAGCGATAGGCGTATAATCATAGTTCGGTGGTAGTGCAACCTGGTGGCGGACCTGATGCGATAATCTGACTTTACCGTCTTGCTCAACTTGTAAGGTTTCTGAATTTGTCAGTCCTTTCGATGCATCCACTTCTCTAGAGGCTTCTTGTTCGAACGAATCTGCCAACACTGGTACTACAACTTTTTTGTTTTTATCTTCCGTTTTGCTCTTATTGGATTTGATTTTTTTATTTTCACTGTTGTTTTCCTCATGCTCTTCTTTTTCTTCTTCAAGGCCATGCTTCTTATCCTGGGTATGATCTGGAGTATCTCCTACGTTTGTATCAGCATTTTTTTCTCCATTACTATCTGTAGGAAGCTCAACAGGTGCTTCCTCGAAAACATCGAACAGATCAGTAGAATCCATCCTTCGTATATAATCTGTATTTCTTGCAGGTGCTTAAAATATGGGCAGGGAATGTTGAGTCACCCAAAATGAATTATTATATAGGTATTAATTTACGCACTACACTGGTATACTTTTCTTTTACTATGTGCATCTCATCGCAAGAAAGTGAAAAAAAAAAAAAAAAAAATTTAATGAAATAAATCGTGTTCTACGGGATCAAATAGTTGCTTTTAGCAGTTCCCATGGGTATCTTTGATACATATGAATAAGTCGGTTGGTTTATTTACTGGGAGAGACTAGTTCTTCAACAGGTCCGCTCTCTATAGTTTTTTCGGGCGCTATCTCTTTTAGATTCCTCAAAACATTCCATTTTTCTCTATCATACTCGCTGAACACTACTTCTGGATAGCCAGAACCAGATCCCGCCGATTCTTGCTCAGAACCGCTTGATGATGACTGTATAGATTGTGGTGTGTCCAGAACTGGCTCCTCTCCGTTCAATGTACATGTGGCGTTATTGTACTGGAGATAGAATAATGTACTTGCAGTTCTAAGCGCTCTTTCATTAACAGTACTCTGGGTTCTATCATTGTTTAAAGAATCCCGACGAGAATTTCCCGAGGTTGATTTTGTAGGTGAATGACTGCTTTGCAAAGTACGTACGTAGCTAAAATCAATACTCTGGTTTTTACTGTGACCATGGCCAAACGAGTAGTTTATCGGATCTGTTGTACTACTCTCATATGGCGACATTGTATCAGAGATATTTGATAATGACAATTTCTTTCCAAATCTCATTCTCAACGACTTGGTTGGAGATGAATGCGGTGAGGTGTTGGACATCATATTAGAAGAAGAACCCTGTAATAGCTGATTTATTTGAGAATTGTTTCTTGAATGACCCGTAAAAAAGTTGCTTAGGGTGCTGTGTGAATGTTGGTGCTTGACGCTTCCTGATCCACTGATCACGGAAATTATCGATTTGGTTGGTGAATGCCTTGTACTAAATCTACTCATATCCTTTGGGCCATTGTCAATAGTAGTTGAGGATAGGTTGTTTTGGTTCAAACTGCTTTCAATCAGCTGACTTGCATCCTCTTCTTGAATGCTGGCATCATGTAAATACTCATCTAGTTCGCTAATAGTATCTGAAGTTTTAAACTCCTGTTGGTTAAATTGGTCTGATGTAGCAATTTGTAATCCTGCACTTTTAAAGGGAAAGCTGAAGTTGTTTTGGGTATGCAATTCAACTTCCAATTCGGTGGATGTACTTGGATCCATATCACTTTCAGAGGTGAATCTGAAAGGGGGTAGTAATTTGCTTTTATCCCGGTTTGTGGTTACTTTTTGAAGTATTTTCTCCTGATCCTTTTCCCACATCTCTAAAGTGACACGGGCTGGCAAATCCACGTGTTTGGTATATTGTTGTTCGAAATCGTCTTCTATATCAGATGATATCCTTGGGACTTGTGGAATGTCTTGTAGTTCATTAGTCATTAAGATATCACCTACATAGAAATCATCGTCAACTTCCACCTGGGGTATCAATGGTGTTGCTTGGTATGAGTCCTCATTTTGAGTGCTTTGCTGTGGGGATATCATTTTATCTGTTACTCTCAAACATGCAGGAAGTAAGGCACTATTAATTCTCCCAATAGCTTCTCTTTCTAACTCCAAGTTTGGAGAATCA
>LPNX010929033.1:530302-546998 GCA_001517045.1 Pseudotsuga menziesii | reverse complement strand
TTGACCAAAATTGAAAAGAAAGATTTAGCTTGGGATCGATACTATGATCTCTCTGCTCAAGAGATTGGGGAGCTCATTCGTTTTCCAAAGATGGGTAAAAATATTCATAAATTTGTCCATCAGTTTCCAAAGTTGGATCTTTCTGCTCATGTCCAACCAATAACACGAACTGTATTGAAAGTAGAACTAACTATCACTCCAGATTTTCAGTGGGATGAAAAGATTCATGGATATGTGGAACCTTTTTGGATAATAGTAGAAGACAATGATGGTGAATATATACTCCATCATGAATATTTTATGTTAAAAATGCAGTTTGTTGAAGATGACCATCATCTGAGCTTCACTGCCCCCATCCATGAACCTCTTCCTCCCCAGTACTTTATTCGTGTTGTATCTGATAAGTGGTTAGGGTCACAGACAATATTGCCAATTTCATTTAGACATCTTATTTTGCCAGAGAAATACCCACCTCCAACTGAGTTGCTAGACTTGCAGCCACTTCCTGTGTCTGCGTTAAGAAATCCCTCATATGAATCACTTTATCAACAGTTTAGACACTTCAATCCTATTCAAACTCAGGTATTTACTGTGCTTTATAACTCAGATGATAATTTTTTAGTTGCAACACCTACTGGTAGCGGTAAGACTATCTGTGCTGAGTTTTCTTTACTACGATTGCATAAAAAAGGCATAGACAGTGTATTTCGATGTGTCTATATTGCTCCTATAGAAGCTCTTTCCAAAGAGCGATATCGGGATTGGGAGCAGAAATTTGACAAAGGATTGGAACTGAAAGTAGTTGAGCTGACAGGTGAATCTGCAACTAATTTGAAGCTCCTTGAAAAGGGCCAGATAATAATAAGAACACCAGAGAAATGGGATGCTTTGTCTCGGAGATGGAAACAGCGCAAACTGGTTCAACAAGTCAGCCTTTTCATTGTGGATGAACTTCATTTAATTGGAGGAGAGGGTGGTCCAATCTTGGAGGTAATTGTATCTAGAATGAGGTATATTTCAAACCAAATTAAAAATCGTATCCGTATTATTGCGCTTTCCACTTCACTTGCAAATGCTAAAGATCTTGGAGAGTGGATTGGTGCTACTACACATGGGATTTTCAATTTTCCACCTGGTGTGGGTCCTGTACCAATTGAGATCCACATTCAAGGGATTGATATAGACAAATACTCTCTCTATAGATGCAGCCGAGATATATGCAATCGAGTACCTTTGGGGGCCAGGTGGGTTTAGTATCACCAGAATTATATGCTATTTCCAAATCCTTTATATATGCAGCCGAGTACCTATTTATCCAGGTGGGTTGAGTACCTGATGGAATACCATCAGCATCTATATATATACCACCACCAGTTTATCTTTCCAAATCCTTATTCCCATATAGTTAGCCTTATTCCCGTACAGTTCCAACTTCCCATACAGTTAGCCTTTGATCCAACCCTGGCTGTGTTTTCCAACTTCCCTACTTTATACTTTATTGCTTTTGATCCTTCAATTGCAAATTTCATTTTATGCTTAGAATTGGCTTTAATTATTGATAGATAGTTTGAATTTGGTATGTTTGTTTTCCAACTGCTTTCCAATGGTACCCTATGCTTTAATATATGATTTTTACATACCCACGTTTACCTTGTCCATGTTCTATAAACAATGGTCGAATGGGGGGGGCAGGGGCACAGAAATAACCAATCCCATTGACGATAATCCATCCTTAGATCTCAATATTGGCCTGGCCAAGAAAAAGAACCAAACCTGTTGATTGATGATAGGAGAGCCAACTTCGAGGCTCGAATGCAGGCAATGACCAAGCCAACTTACACATAGATGCCAGGGCTCATGTGCCTTATTGATAAATGATTTTTTTTTTTTTAAAACGCCTACAGACGTCGCTTAACCGACGCTTCTGTAGGTGTTTTTATTTTTTTAAAACATTCATAAACGTCGCTTAACCGACGCTTCTGTAGGTGTTTTTATTTTTTAAAAACATTCATAAACGTCGCTTAACCGACGCTCAATATCCCTATCCGTCGCTTAATCGACGTTTCTAAATGTCACTTTTCCGACAGTTATAGTTTCTATCCGTCGCTTAATCGACGTTTCTAAATGTCGCTTTTCCGCCAGTTATAGTTTCTATCCGTCGCTTAATCGACGTTTCTAAATGTCGCTTTTTTGACAGTTATAGTTCATATCCATCGCATAACCGACGGAACATCCTGTCGCTTATACGACAGCCACAGTTGATATCCGTCGCTTATCCAACGGAACTGCTATCGCTTTACCGACGGAATGAAGAGTTATTTTATTAAAAAAATTCAGTACTGTCGAAGCAATTCCATCGCTTAACCGACATTGTAAATTTAACCGACGGTTGCTTAGGTGTCGCTTAAGCGACGGTTACCTAGGTTTCGGATCACCGACGAAAAGTTTCCGATGGTTAAAAAAAAATCAAAGTGTCGTTCATGCGACAGGGAAGTGTCGAAAATCCGACATGATAGCCGTCGGATTTTTGGTCAAAATGTAGTAGTGAATGCTTCATATGAAAAATATCAAGTACTCACTTCATGGGTCTTCTATTATAGAAGCACCAACAAAAAATGTGGAGTAACAAGAAGTGGCCTGGAACTATTTTTGCAAAAGTCATCAAACTTCATCCATGTTTGAAAGATAAATGCAAAATATGTTGTTTTTCCAATTTTTTTTATCGTAATTCACATCTACAGAAATGCGACCTAAATCTCACATATAAGCATAAAGATGGGATAATGAAAGGTTATGGGTAATGCAACAAGGGATTAGTAATAGGAAAAATAGGATGTAAGATAATGACAATTTCATGGCCCAACAAAACACACAAATATTATCTCATTGTTATACTTTCACTCATATAACAATCCATTTTCTTATTCATTTTCCCTATTTTCTCATTCTGATTCCAATAAAATGTTTATTCTATCATTTCAAAGATGGAAGATTTTGTTTACATGCTCTATAATTATCAACAAAATAGACCACAAACTATTCATGATAATTGTTAGTCCCTAATGAGTCGTGGGTTCTTGTTAGAGGGCACATATTCAAATATTAGTCCCCAATGGGTCACGGGGTTTCTCTTGGAAACATTTTGGAAACTAGAGGAAAAATGGTGCTTACAATCATTTAGTTAATTCTCACCTACAATGTTAGGGTTAATTTCTAACAAAAAATGAAATTTGTAGCTGAGAGGGTAGGGTAGGCCTTACCGAACACACTGACCCCTTTCTTGTCTCTGTTAGTCTATTAGGTGTGCCCATCAATGTGGTCTCCTCTATGTTTGTTGGAATCCTATGCTCCTCACGCTATGTGCTCTTGGAAATTCCTCGTCCTCTATGCTCTCGGCTAATATATGCAATCACCTCTTTTCCTTATGCTCTTTGGCTCCTCACCCTCTTTGATATTGATGACCTCCTATGCTCCTCCCCCTCTTTACTCTCAACTGTTATCTATGGCCTCCTTTGATCCTCTCATTGTTTGGTACCCACCCTCACTACTCTCGACAAACTCCTCTGCTCCTTACCCTCTCTGCTCTCTACTACTATTGACAGACTCCTCGACTCCAACCCTCTCTACTAGGGATTTCTCTCAGCTCAGTCTCTCAACATTCTCAACTAGAGCTTTCTCTCAACCAAGGATTTCTCTTGGCCAAGGTTGTCTCTCGGCTCCACTGCTCATGACCATGGCTTTCTCTTAGATCCAAGGTTCTCGACTAGGGGTTAGGATCCCAAGGATTTGGACTAGGGCTTATAAAAATGGTAATTCAAAATAGTAAACAGGGCTTAAGGAAATAGTAATTCGAAATGGTAAACAGGGCTGGTTGAAATGGTAAATCAATATGCTAAATAAAACTGAGTTGTGTTCTGTTTTTTTTTTATAACTATTTTAAATGAATTAAACTATTATTTATAATGTTATTAACATTAGTTATATTATTAAAAAAACTAAAATTATTTTATTTATTATTTTATATTGTTATTAAAATTATTGTTATATTGTTCCCCATAGTGTGTGTGGAACACGTCAAAGTTGGGCAATTAAGTGGACCGACGAGATTGAGGTTCAATGCACTAGTTGACAGACGATGGGTTGGCGATGCATGGATATAATGCAAAGAGAAAATTGTTTGAATAACTCCAAGCTCTGGGTTGCTATGCTTGCGTGAGGGAGGTAGATTTGGTTGGATGAAGGAATTTTCAATCAGCAAGGCTCTGTGTGTGTGGAAAAGGTGTCCATTATGGCACCCTGCATCAATGGCAATAATGATAAAGGGTGGTAGATGTATTTAAATCCTTGAGCCCTTGTTCCTTTCTTCTGTTTAACTAGCATGTTGGGGAAGCCAACAATATGAAGTTTGAGAGTGTTCCAAATTGCTTGATGGAGGGGAAATTAAAGAAGTGTTGCGTGATGAAGGGGAAGGTGAAAGATAAGAAAATGAGGGTGGTGAAGGGGAAGAAGCTAGAAAAAGAACTAGAACCCTATAAGGAATTATCGAAGGCCATGGAGGCCACATGATTCTATTACAAGCACACCACACCTTCCTATCAAGCAGGAATTAGGGAAAGATGAGATAAAAATTCAAGCTAGAAGCTCCACCCAGGCATAAGGAAATGAATTTGAGTTTTTAGCAGAGTGGATTGTAGAACTTGGTGACACCAAATCAAGGATGGTGTTGTTACATAGGGAATTTCATTTGTATTAGAATACAAAGTCGTTGGGAATTTCAATGGTAGAAAGGGACCAACATATTTCAGATATGAAAGCAGAACTTTCTCCCCTGAAATGCATGCAGCTGGATGTCTAGGTTTGTGGATTCCAAACTAGATATTATCACCAGAAGAATGGGGATTTTGGTGGAAACCAAGCATCCTCCAGTTGATAGCACTCCAGAATTTCCTGCATCATTGATGAGGGAGACAATGACCCCTCTGTGGCTCCATGAACTAGTTTTCCATGAAAATGCCTATTTTCATTCTCGTGTTTTTAGTATTATGCAATTATAGTGGATATAAAATGGCATATTGTAGTAGTTGTCAGGGAAGACCTATCAGGGCTACCTTAGTAGCGTTTTTGTTGTTACTTTTAAAAAATTTCAACTGTGTTAATTGATTAGTATTCGAATGTATGCATTGGCCTGATCGTGGTTGACAAAAGTATCTATTTTTTATTCTCATGGACTGGACTGTCCTTTCATGGAGGGTTAGCCTGAACATTTTTGTACTCTATGTAAATTACTTTCATCAATAATATAATTATGTTCCTTATACTTACAAAAAAATAATTATTGTTACATTGTTATTCAAATTAAATTATTTATAATGTAATTAATTAAAATTATTTTAAAATGATTTACAATGATGGTGATCATGATGACGATGATGAACATGAGGATTACAATGGCAATGATTATGTTGATGGTGATCATGATGAAGAAAACGATGATTTGATGATGGTTTTACTATGATCACAATGTTTGTCTAATTATCATCATCATGAGCATCAATACATCATGTCATGGTTTCTAGGGTCTCACAAGGTACTCAAATAACTATGAATATATAAGTACATAACATGTATAAATATTAAACCATAATAACAATTAAACCTCAAAAGAAAGGAAGCCCTCTTTTAGATAAAGGATTAAAAAGATGAATGAATTCTTTCAACTGATTCTGCACAACATCCACATTTTCTTCAATTGTTTCCAAATGGTGATATTTATTTACCAATTTTCTTGCCCATGTGATGACCAAAACTCTATCTTGGATGTTTGCTTGTCTGATGTCTTCTTCTGTCAAATTGTTCAAGAAATTGATCACATTATTTGTTGTATCCATGGACCTTTTGTTCAAGTCATGTCTTTCCATCCGAACATTTTTCCTAGCTATCCCCGTAACGATTTATTTATCTAGAATAAAATCTAAATAGGGTCGGAGCTTAGTTGCTTCCACTATTAGCACATCCCAGATAAGATTCTTTGTGCCCTGTAGGGCTTCTTGACCTAAAAGCTATTTTTCCAGTTCGTTGTTATTCTCTACCTGCTCTCGACATTTGTCTTCCGGTATCTGTCTCTCTTTTTATTTCTTTTCAGCCATGTCTACCAAGTCCTTATTTTGTTTCTTCAAACTAGTAATTTATAAAGCCTTAATACTCACCTGAGATATAGCTTGAGAGATAGAGTCTGTACCATTTAGTTCAGAGGATGGAACGAGTGGTGTTTGTTGTTCTTAATCTTTTTCCTTTAGCTCTTTCAATTCCTTTTCTAACTTTGTTTTCTTTGTTTCAAAAGCCCTTTCTTTCTCAATCCAGAGACCTATATATTTCTCCCACTTCTTCTCTTTTTCTTCAAATTTAAGCAATCTTGCCTTGCAATTAATCAACTTAGTATCCCAAGCTTCCCTTTCTTTCTCATTTTCTGCGAATTTAGAGGTTTGTATGAGCCGAGTAGCTGGGATATCCAATTTCTTCTTCAATAATTGAATTGCGTTCTCTTTCTCCTTTAGCAATTTTTGTGTATCAACCCCCTTATCATCATGATTGTCAGCTACCAATAGATCTACCAAAAGCTTCTTAATCTGAGTTTGGTGAGCCTTATTTTCCACCTTCTCCTTTTCAAGTAGGTCTTCAACTCTTTTCTTGCCATATTGCAACTTAGATATCTACAGTGTGGCTTGTAACAGATTAGCATAAATGATTTCCCCTATTTCTCTATGTAAATGGATCACATTAGTTTTAGGGATCTTCTTTGAATCCACCCTTAGTTGGAACACCTTATTTCCAGCAGTTACAACCAAATTTAATGTGCCTTTGCCCTGATCCCTAACAGTCACCAATGAGGTATCATGGCTAGGAAATTTTCTCACTTCATCATATATCTTCAATTTTATATCAAAAGTCTTCTCGTCCACATCTTTATAACTGTCCAATAATTCAGCTCTATACTTGTACTTATTTACAGTCCCTTCATGGATGCTATCAAATGTGTATTCCTAGATTTCAAAGGTTGGGGCTTTGACCTTCACAGTTTTATTTTTGCTTTTATTCTTTGTAACCTGAACAATATTTCCGGGCTTTTCAACCTTTAGTTTCTTGGGAATTCTAGCAGTTTCCTCCTCATCTATATCCATGGATTTTGGGAAATCTCTCTTATTCGCTTTCCCAGACAAACTAGCTAAGGGAGTTACATGAGTGGTTGCAGCGACAATACTAGAGAGATCTTGCTAAGGGGAATTATTTCCTAGTGCAGAGGAAATCGTTTTTTCTTGCATATCCTCATCATTACCAGTATCTCTTGGATATTCCATCCAATTTGCTGCTTCTAACAGCCCCTCCACTTCAGAATGTTTAAATGGGTTATTCTAATTGGCTCACCTCCTGTTCGAGATAATATGGTAAGGGTAATAATTAACTACAGCTTCCATTGAAAACCCCATTTCCATGAGCATGTTTTCGATCATCGATAGGACTGATTTATTTTTAATTGTAAAAGGTCCAACTTTCCATGGAAATTTTATTTCTGAGGATTTCTTATAACTCAGGAAATTCTCCTCTTCAGTTATTAGCATTTGTTTGATCGATTCTAATGCAAGCAACCTCACCGTAAAAAACATTGGCAGGACATAGGGTTAGTGAGTAAATCCATATACCCTAATCATAGTACTATGCTCAGAAAGGAACCAGTCTCCTACTCTTCTTTCAGGGGATAACTGCAACAACTCTTTCATTTCTAGTAGGACCCTAGGTAATCTTTCTTGAAAGAGAAACTCATACACCGGTGCCATTAGAAGATTCATAAAATTGCAATAGTCTTTACACATTTCTTCTGTTATAACAATATTTGGGAGTTGTAGGTTATCTTCATTGAAACTTAAAAACATTCTCATCAGGAAATATTGAAACCTGACAGTCCTTGTCCTATGGAATTTTATTAGCTAAGAATGGATGTTTTCATCCAAAAACTCATGAAATTTAAGACATGTCGATGGTAAGGACTGACTCAGTGGATAAGATCCTACTTGATCGGTACCAATGGTGAATATCAGACTCAACAAGGGTTTGGTGATGAATTTGTTTGTATCCATACCTAAACACTGACTCGCCAAGGTTATCAAAGATTACGTTTCTTGATTAAATAGGTCGAAATCAATGGGAAAGGGGTTATTTAGCAACTGATTTTCTGGTTTTGATAAGGTTTTGAAGACGTCTTCTTTTTGTTTGGATGAAGACTCTCGGAAGATCTGGAGTATGTTTTTTGTTATATTTTTATCATTCAAGCTAGCATTATCTTAGGATATTTAACTGAGAGAATAGCATGCACAAAAATAAACATAAGAGACAAGAGACACAAAGAATTTTCCTCGAGGAAACCATAAAGGAGAAAACCCGACAACTTCCTCAGAGATAGAATGAGCACCAATGGCAGCAGTAAAACTTGAAAATAGAAAAGATGATCGCAACAACTTGTTCTCTCTCTCACACTTGAGAGAGATTCTCCTCTCTCACTCATGCGCCCCAATGAGTGAGTGTGTGTGTGATAAATAGAGAGACTCACTCTCTATTTATATTCTTTTGTTCACTTAATGTCCACTTCAACATGTTGGGCGCACTTAACAATTACTTACTAGAGCTGACATCTCTAGGAGAGTCTAATAACCCTAGTGCCCCACAACTGTGGGGACTTTTCCCTCTGATCAACAAGGAGGGTTAACCTTGACACAATTGAGGGGACTATTTCCTTGACTTACAATGGAGGGTTAACCTCAATGACTTTACATGACTTGTTTACATTATTGAATCTCCTGATAGGAACATTGGGGCATGACATGACTCAATTACATTACAGATACTTCCTGGAATAAACATCGGGGTACAATACATAAAATATACAAGTGGATACATTCCAAAGTTACAAATACATCAACACTTCCTCTTAACTAGGAAGGTATTCTCTCCACACAATTTATCAGCACAAGTCTTATTCTCTATATCATCTGGATCATCATCAAGTCATCTTCATCTTCAAGTCATCTTCATCTTCAAGTCATATTCATCATCAAGTCATCTTCATTGTCAAGTCATCTTCATCAAGTACAGATCATTACTTGATCTGGAGCATCACTAGATCATCATTAAGTCTAGATCATCACTTGATCTGGATCGTCACTGGATCATCTTCATCATTATTGCTCTCACTATCTCAATCAAATGGTGCTATCTATTCATTCTTCTCGTCACAAGAAGTTCTACAAAGCCATCCCTTTTTCATGCTGGTTGTAGGCCTAGCCTCCATGTAGGTCTTCATTGACAGAGCCAGCCCCTTTTCATGCTGGATGCACATCTACAAAGCCAGTCCTTTTTCATACTGGATGTATCATCACAGAGCCAGCCCTTTTTCATGCTAGATGTGGCACCAACATAGAGCCAGTCCTTTTTCATACTGGATGTGTCATCACAGAGCTAGTCCTTTTTCATACTAGATGTGTCATCACAAAGCTAGTCCTTTTTCATACTAGATGTGGGATCTACACAGAGCTAGTCCTTTTTCATACTAGATGTGTCATCACAAAGCTAGTCCTTTTTCATACTAGATGTGGGATCTACACAGAGCTATTCCTTTTTCATACTAGACGTGTCTTCACAAAGCTATCCTTTTTCCATACTAGACTTGGGATCTACACAGAGCTAGTCCTTTTTCATACTAGATGTGTCTTCATAGAGCCAGCCCTTTTTCATGTTATATGTGGGATCTACACAGAGCTAGTCCTTTTTCATACTAGATGTGTCTTCACAGAGCCAGCCCCTTTTCATGCTAGATGTGGGATCTACACAGAGCTAGTCCTTTTTCATACTAGATGTGTCTTCACAGAGTCAACCCTTTTTCATGTTGGATGTGGGATCTACACAGAGCTAGTCCTTTTTCATACTAGATGTGTCTTCATAGAACCAACCCTTTTTCATGCTGGATGTGGGATCTACATAGAGCTACTTCTTTTTCATACTAGATGTGTCTTCATAGAGCCAACCCTTTTTCATGATGGATGTGGGATCTACACAGAGCTATTCCTTTTTCATACTAGATGTGTCTTCACAGGGCCAGCCCTTTTTCATGCTGGATGTGGCATCTACACAGAGCTAGTCCTTTTTCATACTAGATGTGTCTTCACAGAGCTAGCCCTTTTTCATGTTGGATGTGGGATCATCACATACATCTGACAGTGGAAGGAACCAATCCTCTCACCATGTCATAGCTCTTACATCTGACCATGGAAGGAACCAATCCTCTCACCATGTCAGAAAGGCACAACACTTACATCTGACCATGGAAGGAACCAATATTCTCACCATGTTAGAAAGGCACATGGACTCATCACTTCCTCTATTTGGAGAACACCAAGCTTCTCCCTAAAGTACTCAAACTTCACTCTGGCCATTTCTAGCATAGAATTACACCAGGGATGATTACGTCCAAGGACAACCTGTGAGCTTCACCAAGACCTATTACATCCAAGGAAAACCTACAGGACCGATTACGTCTAAGCAACCTACGAGCTTCACCAGGATTTATGCTTAGACAATCTGTCTCACCAGATATGCTAAAACTCCCTCTTTTGATATATCTTGATCTGGATCACAAACTGGAGCTTCACTGTCCTCTCTACATCATACCAAAATGCAAGTCAAATCAATCAAATCAAATGGTAGTTTTCAAAAGAAACATACTACCTCCCAAATAGCAAGTGGCAACATATTTTTCCTCGGCTATACTCAACGCCATGCAGGACTCCATCCTACCAAACCAAGAGATCACACCTGATCTCATACTGAAGTAGCACCTCGAAGTGCTCTTCCTATCAATGGAACTACCTGCCCAATACGAATCCACATGACCCTCTAGGTTAATCTCCTGATTCATATCATACTTGAGCCCATATTCAACTGTACCCTTTAGGTACCTCAATGCATGCTTTGCAATCATCAGGTGAACATGTCTCAATGTGTTCATAGCAAAGCAAATATCTGGTCTCATATTCATCAGGTACATCAAGGAATGAATCATCTAACGATACATCGTGGCATCAACCGACTCTGATGAAGCAACATGCAATAGCTTTAGGTTCAATTCCATAGGTGTGGTCATGTAGTCCATCATCCTAAACCTCTTTAGGATCTTTACTACATACTTCCCTTGTTCTCACCTCCATGCCTAGAATGTAATGCATCATCCCCAAGTCCTTCATCTCAAACTTGGCAGCAAGTCTCCTTCTTGCAACTTTAATGAGTTCCTCTTTTCTATCAGGAACAAGTCATCGACATATAACAGGAGCATTACTGGTCTTCTGCCTTCAACCTTGAAGAAAAGGTTGGAATCTACTTTACTCTCAATAAGGCCTAGAGTCATTAGTAGGCTATCCATCCTGTCATACCATGTCAAACCTCAGGATATTCTGCAGTCACTCTCTAAAGCGGAGCATCATTCTCCCTCTGTCTTTCGTACTCTATGCACTGAAACATTTTGTACCGGAGTGACAAGTAGCTTCCTCTGCTACTAATATTCTATGTATCCATCTAGGACCACTGGATACCAAGATCCTCTATCTTGAACTTTTTCAAAATTTCTTCTCACACCCATCTGTGAGCTTGTCATATTTTTCAAGCTCCTCATGTATGTATTATCCCATGTGTGTCTTCTGAGCTCGTACAAGGCCTTCTTTAATTTGCACACATGAGTTTTCCTGTCATGTGTCTCAACTCCCACTGGCTACAAATGCCTCTTTGTAGTCTATTCCTTCTTTTTGTGAGAATCCTCGTGCTACAAATCTTGCCTAGTATCCCACGATGTTTCTATATACTATATGATGGAACTACGAACTTCCCTTCACGTATCGATGATGCATCCTAGACATCATTCTTCTTGAACTGGTCTTCCCTTTCTTCTTGGTTACTTCTTCATAGCTGGAAGGTTCTACATCAATGATATCATTACATTCATCATATTATTCTTCATCTTGAACTGTCATCACTTGTTCTTCGGAACAAGTCTCATCCTTCTTTGCTTGTAGGTGATTTTATGCGATCTTTCCTACAAGTCAAATGCATTAGTTGTATGGTTAGAAACATTTCATAAGGCACATTCATAATGAAAAATTCTTTTGCATTAAGATATATGATTATGCAACTATATTAGCCAATACAACATTCATCCATATCTCACAGAAACTTTCTAGATGCCTTCCATCTCTACCAGGACAACATTGACATTGTACACTAATCCAAAGTGTCAGCAAAGAGGTTTCATTCTAGATAAGTAACAATGGAGAGTTGTATAGCACCATGAGATAATTACCCATCACATGCATATTAGTAGTGTACTGTCATTAATGCAAACATTCTATCATGCATAATACATCAACTGAATATAAACAAATGCATAAAAAACAATATCATGAAATGACAATTGAATACTTATCTTTATTTGTTTCGTGGGTAGACTCCTTCTTGAGCCTTCAGCTTCATCAACTTCTTCATTCATAATAGCATCGTTTCTTATCCAAATTCTTAGATGGATAAGAGGTTCTTCAAGAGTTGAGTTCTTCATATCCCTCATAGCTTGAGGGATCTTCTTTGGATGGTGAGAGCTTGATCTTTAGTTGCTCCCATCTTCTTTTCTCTTATTATGAGTCGAGCTTCTTCTTGTGTGTGCTCTTCCCAGAGTCTGCTGAAAGTAATCACTTCCTTCTGGCACACATTCCTTGAATGAATGAATCCCATGATCCTGGGAGGCCATTTAAGGTGGTTATCACAACTTCTGCATTCTCCACTTCTTCTTCTACGGATTCAAGTTGTTCTTTGATTTGAGAGACCCTTGTAAAGTATGATTGTATGGTCTCTGCATTCTGGATCTTCACATTCTTCAACCGTTTTCTCAAAGTCATATTTCAATTTATGTTCTTCCCTTCAAATAGCTTGGTCAAGGAATAAAACATCTCTTTCAATGTCTTTAGGGAAGACACTTGTGGTATAAGGTGATACGTTATTGAATCAACAATGATCTTCTTGCCCTTGACCAAGTTCTTCTTATGTAAGGCTTTTAGCCTCATCTCCCTTTGGAACTGGAACCTCTCTACTTATGTAGGTGTGCAATTCATTTTCTTCAAAGAGATCATATACTTCCATGCTTGAAATTTTTCAACTTCACCAAGCTTATCATCAAGCTGATGTGATAGATCATTTTGAAATGAGAACCTCAACTGAAAATAGCAAAAGATTAGATCTTATTGATTTGAGGTGTCTGTCCTGGTTCCGGAGTTGGCTGTTCTAGGGTTTGTTAGAGAAACCCTAATTTTCAAAACTTGGAATCTTTCAGATCTGATTGGATAGACATATAGACCTATTCAAGGTTAGCTATCAAATGTACTCCTTTTCTGAAAATAGTGGAGGGAAGCTCTCGGAACAGGAAGCCCTAGTTTTCTAATTTCTTCTACAAAAATTCCTGATATTGTTTCTACGGTATCTCCAAAATTACTGCTCCTCTATGTCTAAAAATTTGTACTGAAGGAGCCTTACCTATCCCTATTCCAAAACCATAGGTTTCATCAGAATTGGTTTTACCCATTGGGACTTATGATCGTTTTCCCAAGGTGACCTGTTTCAGGACTATTCAGCATAGCAAAGTTGTACGGACTTCCACGTGTAACTGTTTCATCTTCGGGGTCTAAAAATTCTACCATAGAAATAAAATTCCATGCCCTTTCTATAACATCTTCATAAATTTCATTTGGACCTTTATAGCCCGAGATATAGCAATTATCCTTAGGTGTTTGGTTTAGGGATGAATCCTGGAAGAGGATGGAACCCTAACTTGGAGGGATCATATATCCTATAATATAGCCAATATGAGGTTGAACTTTGTACATAGAGTAAATCAAGATTTTATCTTCAACTTGTGAAATTTTTAGCTCCTGAGCCCTCTCCAATCCCAAGATATAGAGAATGTACCAAAACGTATCAGTTTTAGTATTTTAGGGTTTTTTTGGCCTAGGGTCAAACTAGGGTTTGACTTTCCCGGAGTTGTATCCAACCAAAAATCTCGACCCAGGTCTCTAAAATTCGATTTTGATGAGGAGATAAATCCTATGCCGGGCTCACTCAAAAATTCCTCTTCTGTAAGAAGCCCTAATTTCCTGCACCAAACAATGAAAATGCTCAGAATCGAATTTCGCTTCAACAGAAAGATGCACCCTTCAATGGAGAGTCATCCTAGCATACTTTTGGTGATGGATTGTGGAGAGAGACCCAAAAATTAAGAATCCCTAGCTTCTACAGCTGCACAATGTCTTCTTCGTAGGTTAGCTCTGATACCATGTTAGATTTTTATCATTCAAGTTAGCATTATCATAGGATCTTTAACTGAGAGAATAACATGCACAACAATAAACACAAGAGATAAGAGACACAAATAATTTTCCTTGTGGAAACCATAAAGGATAAAACCCCGCAACTTCCTCAGAGATAGAATGAACACCAATGGCAGCAGTAAAACCCGAAAACAGAAAAGATGATCTCCACAGCTTGTTCTCTCTCTCACACTTGAGAGAGCTTCACCTCTCTCACTCATGTGCCCCAATGAGTGAGAGTGTGTGTGATAAATAGAGAGACTCAATCTCTATTTATATTCTTTTGTTCACTTAATGTCCACTTCAACATGTCAGCCCCACTTAACGATTACTTACTAGAGCCGACATCTCTAGGAGAGTCTAATAACCCTAGTTCCCCACAACTGTGGGGACTTTTCCCTCCGATCAACAAGGAGGGTTAACCTTGACACAATTGAGGGGACTATTGCCCCGACTTACAATGAAGGGTTAACCTCAATGAATTTACATGACTTGTTTACATTATTGAATCTCCTGATAGGAACATCGGGGCATGACATGACTCAATTGCATTACAGATACTTCCCGGCATAAAAATCGGGGTACAATACATAAAATAGACAAGTGAATACATTCCAAAGTTACAAATACATCAACATTTTCTTCTTTGTATTCTTTAGACATTTGGGAAAAATATGTAGGGATTAATAGAGTGTTTCAGATGGCAAGGGAACTGATAGGACACAGAATCTTAGACTTAGACATGTCCATTATTACTCCCTCAAAAGGAGAGTAGTTATTGGCACACCATTCAACGAACTCTAAGAAACTAGGGGTTTGTTCAACAGAAAAATAAAAGAAATAAGAACTGAACACCCCATGAGTGTTAATTCCCTACTACTGAAGGGTTTTCATTTTGTCCTTCGTGGATTCTACATTATGATTTAATAGGATAGTATCGAAAATATCAGAGTCTTTATCTTCTAGGGATTCTTCTGCATTCTGTTAATCAAGACTCTGAACTTCTAAATCCTCCACTTCAGCCATGAAAAACTAATTTAGCTAAGAAAAGAACGTACTAGGTAAGTTGATGGCTTGGTTTGGATATTTGTCCACGATGGTGCTTTTTGCATAGTTTGAAACCTCATTTTCTGATGCTCCAAAAAAACAAATAGTACGAATCCTCATGTTCTATTTTATAGTATTTTATTTCCCCTTTCCTACCATGCATCTTTTCAACCAAATGGAGCATCATCTGTAGATCTCGGACCTTTCAATCTGAGCCCTTCAATCTTGATCACCGGTTACTCGCAGTGTCCTACTCCCTCTATATACCCCTTTTGTACTTAAAATATGCAGAATTCGATCTCATCCATTGATCCAAAACACCTTACATCTCCATCGTCCAAGATGGAGGGGCCTACCAAATTATTCCAATTTTAACCGTGGTTTCTTCCGTGCATGTATAGTCAGTGAAATTGTTCCTCACCATAGATCTTTCTCTGTCTCAATCTCCCTTGTTGAACATGCCTTTTCTTTAAACCATTCCACAGATTTGAGATGTGGTCTTCCATGAGCGTTGTAGATCAGCATAGTTTACCTCCGCTGATGATCTAAACCACTCTCTCTCCTAGCCATTGAAACTTGCTAGTTCTTAAATGACTCCGCAAATCCACAGCCCCTTTTTCATTGTGTACTCTTAGAATTGCAGAATAGATTTCCTTCATTGATCAGATTTGACTACTGATTATCATCGTTGAAATACGACCCTTCTCACATCATTCCGTTGATCTGAATATTTTCTTTCTCTTCGCTTACTCGAAACAGGGAGATTGTTTACGACCTTGGATATCACACTCCCTCCCATCTAACGGGATGTGTCACTTACGAGCTAACATGTTCTTGCTTTCGCCAAAAGTCTCAAGTCCGTCCTCTTAAGTCCTTCATTTCCAGATGAAAATCATTAATATTTCCCAAGGTATTATGATATAAAAATTTTGGCAAACCTTACTTTTCCTCTTTTAGATCCAACCCCTCCTAGCTATTTAGCACAAATACAGTGCTAACAGGCTCAGTGAATACTTAGTTTAGGTGATGAACATACCTTTGGATAGGTAGAACAAAACATCACCAACCTCATTTATTCCATAATAACAACCTTCAATTTGTAATCATGAGTTTGTGCCTCCACATATCCCATGGCATGATAGACATTATGGCACAACCCTCATGTCAACATCCAAATGTAGCCACTTTATCACCCCATCTAGAGT
>LPNX010929033.1:440188-530179 GCA_001517045.1 Pseudotsuga menziesii | reverse complement strand
GAATGAGTTAACTAGACATTGAAGTTATCAAGCGAAACAATGAAGAAATCATAAACCCAGATTTATTAAACACCAAGATGGATCCATTTTTTGAGGTTTACTTTTTTTCTTAATGTGTAAAAACTTTAAGAAATTGGATCCCTCTTGGTCCTTAATAGATCTAGCTTTTAGATAGATATATGTTTGTTTTAGTTTTTTATTTATTTATGAACCCACATGATTTTTTTAATTAGTTTTTATTTTTGATGAGTTATGCGTTGACATGAATTTTTTTAATTACTTTCAGTTTATGGGAATGTTATGTTATGTAACGTATTATGAAAACATCTCCACATTAAGAAAATCTAATTCTCTTCCTCAAAATATAAATCTACCAATATGCGGGAAGAATGGGTATTGGGACGATTGTCACCCTTTACTAAAAAATTACAGCTTAAGAAATTGGATGCCTCTCGGTCCTTAATAGATCCAAGTTTTAGATAAATCTATGTTGGTTTTAGTTTTTTATTTATTTATGAACCCACATGATATTTTTAATTACTTTTTAATTTTTATGAGTTATGTGTTACATGAATTTTTTTAATTACTTTCAATTTCTGGGAACATTACGTTATGTAACGTAATGTGACAATATCTCCATATTAAAAAAATCTAATGCTCTTCCTCAAAATATAAATCTACCAATATGCAGGAAGAATGGGTATTGAGACGATTGTCACCCTTTACTGAATTATTAAATATTTAATGAGTTGAATTTTGGTGGAAAGAGAGGAGAAGGAGGGAGGTGATGGCATTCCTATGGCCTTCTGGAAGGAGTTCTATGCAGATACTCTCCTTTTGCATATGAATATTGGAACCATAGGGAAACAGATGGGGGTCCCCTATATTCCTGCGATTGGTTACTTCGCTACAGGATTCAGTGTGGACGTGCATAACACAGTCAATCAAGGAGGAACTGTGGGGGATGAGGGAGCAACATCGCCAAATAGACCATAGAACTCGTCTGTGTTTTCTCATGTATGTTGTTATTTCAAGTGTTTGTGCTCATCCTTGTTTTGGTTTTTTGGGATGAAAACCATGCAAAGGGTATAGTCATGAGCCTCAGAGCACTAGTGAATAAAAAACCCATCATGAAGGGTTGGTTTATTTTACTCTTTTGATACTCTGTTTCAGTTTAGTAGTGCATGATTGTACGCTTGGTTTTCCGTCTTGAGGGAGGGGCATTAGGTATTATGGATGTATGGTATTAGATTGGTAAAGCCCTGGTTTTTAGACAGTTTAGCATGCATATGGAGGAACAAAAATTTATTTTGTATATGATGTTAAAATAAAGATAGACTTATTTTACAAAAAGAAGGTAGTGGGATGAATGTATTTAGATTATTTCCCCTTTTATTCTTCTTCCATTATCACAAACTCCTGTCCCTAGTTAGCCTTAATTAAAGAAGCATACCTTTTTTTCCCTAAAAAATCTATTTTATTTAGTGTTGGGCCCAGAAATGACCCCTTTTTTACCACACTCACTATACTCTTTTTGCCTTATCTTATCCCATTTTTATGCACCAAACATATGTTTTTCCTCCATTGGAGCCCTGATTCCTCATATGTATGATTACTTATTGTTTTATCTTATTAATACTTATGATTGTAATAAACAGGGCTTTACCCCTTGACTTATGCTAATAAGTTGGATTTTATGAAGATTGTTCAAGATGTGAAGGATACATGTGCATTAGGTCAAGTGGTTTCTAGAAGAGGCGAACATCTATTGCCAGTTGTGCCCATGGACTCCATCTTTACAGGAGGAATGTAGTCAAATATCCTCATTCTACGCAAGCTGCAACAGACTCGGCCTCAGCAGCGCGCCATTATTCGAGGGTAGCTGCAACTGACAGAGGAATTCTTAATTGGGTGATGTTACTTCATTATCAACTCATTTAATAGACTTCCTATATTCATTGCTTCTATTTCACCCACAACTGTAACATTGCATTGTAATAAGGAAGCCTAAAGAATATATATCTTCATGGCTTCCCGATATTAGTGGGTAGAAGTTATGAATAGTGATGTATAAAAATTAGGAATTATTTAGAGCCAAGGGTTGGAAAATAATTGATCGTATTGTAAAAGCTGTGACAGAGATTGTACTTCCATTTCATCATCTAATACAAGGAGCAGGATTCTTCTGATTTATTTGTTTTAACTTGTGTTAGTCTCTAGCGTCTCTGTTCGAAGGTTGGGCCTGCCTTCCTACAGAGATTGACTAGTTAATTAGGCATTTATCTTTCCTATTGTGTGGTGTGGATATTACAGTAATTGCATTCTTTTATAACAGTTTCAATAGTAATGATTCATTGTGTGTTTCCTCAATTGATTAGTAATTGCATTTCCTATAAGCTACAGTAGAGTGGTGTGACAGTTGACTGTGTAGGTTAATTTTCCTTATGCACTTGTGTGATAGCTGTAACAGCCAAGCTCATCCCTAGTTTCTTTCAATTGTTGTATTTCTTGAGTTTTACTAATCCAGTCCATTTACAGTTATAATTATTGAGTTCAATTTCTGCATTTCTGATTCTTATATTAAGTTGGATTGAGATAGTTATAATGGGTCTCCATATGGCCTAGTAGATTAGGATTTAACTTTCTGCAAAAGTAAGTCTAGATGTTTATTTCCTGAATATTTTATTTTCATATTGAAGTTGTGAGAAGGTAATCATAATTCTGCATTAGGAAGGTAAATTAGATCAAGTTAATCATGGGAAGAGTTGGGCTAAACAGACAGGTAGGATATTTTATTCAACAGCATTAGTTACTAAGTGTTTAAGCATAGACAGTGTAAATTATCTTTGCAATAAAAATACTTTCCTGGGTTGACAATTTATATTGAACATTCTGTATGTTGGCTTTAATTAACTTGCATATAGAGTTCCCAACATTAAGAACTTACCTCAATTGGTTTCCCTTCTCTTCAGTTATCTATGTAATGAGAATTTTGTTGAGATATTGTATTAAAAGCATCCTAAATATTTTTGTGTATTTTCTTCTTGAGAAACTTTTGTTTGATATCCACTAAATCGACTCTACATCCACTTTCTACAATGAAACTTCCTACCACTTGTTTCCGTAACTTTCTTCTTTATTCCCTCTAGTTCTACCTTGACTTCCTTAATTTATCACCCTCATTTACTTCACCACTTACATTTACATCATCCTCTCTTGACTTGGTGCAACAATTACAATAGGTATTTTTTTGAAAACCCTTTCCTCTTGGGTGTACATGGAATAAAATAACCACCAATTTCATTAGAGACTCTAGGATGAAAAAAAAAACATGTTTTTAATGTTCTAGAAGCAAAATGGTTTGGTATGAGATGCTAACATTTCTATATGCATGTTAAAAGGATATAATTATTATTTAGGTCACAATTAATATATCACCATCTATAAAAAGAGATCAAACCATTTACATTTAAAGGACCTATAGTCCAACTCAATTATCTCGTAAATGTTGCCAACATAGTCAAGTTGTCACTCTATATGTTTGTATCCATGAACTTACATGTCTTGTTTAATCAAATGCAACAAAAACTCCTCAATAACATGTATTTTTTCCAGCATCCACACTCTCCACTCTAAAATGATGACCATATGCCCACATCATAGGATATGTTCATATTTTCATGCCTATAAAAATTTTCACATTAAAATACATAATTAAACTTAAACTTGTAAGAAATATAAGTATGTTTAATTAAAATTTATACATTTAATCTCATGATAAATCTGTAAGTTCTAAACATGTGTAGAGAAGCAAAGCATACTGATTCTTTTAAGAAAAACATAGATTACACCACAACATTCGCGCATAAAACACAAATATTTACCCTGGAAACCCTTAACTAGGAAAAGCAACAAACCTTGGAGCCACACCTCATATTTTCTCATTATCATTATGAATCCCTCATAATACAAAATATAAGTATTCCACAACATTCAATACCTTTATTTTTCAACTTGGATTATAAAATAGACTCCAATCCCTTAACCAAGATTAAATTATATATTTTTAGAATATTCCCAAAAACAGTCAAAAACAATTTTTGACATCAGAAGTGGCATAATGTCTGTTTTCAAACAGAAACAATCTAATGTCCGTTTTCAAACAAAAACGTCCTAATGTCCATTTTCAAACATAAATGAACTAATGTCTGTTTTCAAATGGAAACAACCTACTGGTCATTTTCGTGAAGGTGTCGGAGGGATCATTAGGCGTGTTGTTGATAGGTGCATCTACCTCACCCCCCCCACCCCCAATACATGCAAATAATATAACACACACCCAAAAAAAATACAATATCACATACCATCCATTTGCATCCAAATACTATGTTCAAGCATCAAGTTCACTTTCCTTATTGGATAGTCCCAATTTTGAATTTTCTCATTCACTCATATTTTTATGCACTCTGTAGGCCATTGATAATATAGTTCCATGGGGAGAGGAATACGAAGGTTTCTCCTTATAAATGATTGTATGTCTTCATGTATTTTTTTATGTATCTCATCATATATCACCACCCATTTACTAGTAGCTTCCATATTGAACTAAATAAATATATTCATTTAATCGAATTCATCTTATCTATAATCTCAATGAACACTTAATATTATTCAATTTTACAATGAAAACACATATTCATTAAATAACGCAATTATAACCATATATATTTGAAATAAGTATACTACATCATTGAACATTTGTTTCTCCATTTTTTTCAAGTATCTTCCCTTTAAGTGATTCTTTGTCAAAAACACCATCCCATATGAGTGGAGCATCTATATGTATTTTCTTCAGGAACTCAGACATAAAATAAACATCCACTAACAATGTACCCTTTAGGACATGCTCACTTCCTTACAAATTCCTTAAGTGTTTGCATGCACCTATTTAGGAAGAAACATATATCTACAACTCAACACACTAGGTAATTCAATGTATTCCAACAAATAAACCAAAATATGGACTCAAGCATCCATAAAACTAGTAGGTATATCTTTCTAAAAAATACAAACAATTTCCACGATTTCATTGTGCCATCTATGGATGCTTGTGACATGTACAGGATTTGGAGGCGATTTACCTAAAGTCAAGATGAACCAAATTAATTACTATTTAATAATTTCATATAAAAAAAATTATTATCACAGTACTTGATATTTCAAAATATATAGTCAATGAAGATAAACTTATGGCGTTAAGAAAATATTGGATAACAACTTTCAAATATAGATAAACCTTCAATTTCATGATGAAAATGTTATGTGAGACTAGTGCATGCATGCATAACTATTAGATAGACATGCTTAGCATAGGCATCCTCAAATTAGCTATAATTATATGGTCACAATATTACAAGGGATCATATATGAATTGTGGACTACTTTATGTTAAATTACATCAATAAAATGTAGCTTTAACAAATGGCGATCATTTATCATGATACCAGGTAATTTTTCATTAACAATGAATAATTTTATCAATGAAGAACTGTATCATGTAGGTGTTCTAATACCTCAATATTCTTCAAAATATACAAGTCATCCTTAAACAAAAAATTTGGTACAATATGATAATTGTTTTGGCCATTTTGTTTCTCTCTCATAGATATTTCTTTGTTCCTGACACAATTTGATATCTTATAAATGCATTTGCATATTTCCCAATGTGAAATATGCTTCTAAATATTATATAGCACACTATTGAACACATGCATTGGATCCATATATATGGCACCTCAAACTATTTCCAATAGATATATTCTAGATGCATTTATATCATTCTCAATTTAAGAAATATATTTCTAAGGAACATATGACACATTATTGAACACATGCATTGGATCCACTATATATGCCACTTTATGTTTTTTCCAATGTGGGAGATTGTATAATTCGGAAGGCATGTTCATGCTTTTTGGCATGCGATCAAGAGGAATTTTGAAGTCATGTCCTTATAGACGGATTCAATGCAAGAATTTTAATTTTAGAATACCATGAAAAAAATTCCTTGCCATAACAAGGACAAGTGGATAATACTTTTGCCTTTAGTCATGAACCACAAAAGTAAGAAACATATACATGATGCATAAATTTTTGATAAACCCCATTGAATTATTATTACTAAAATGATTTACACTTATTCAAAATAAGGTTATACATAAGCATATTCCCATCCTTGAAAAGTCATGGTTTGTCCAAAAAATCACACCACATTCCGTAAATGACCATTCATTTGTAGGTCATGAAATATCATACATTTGAATTCCATTCCATAGGAGAAACATCTTCTTTATCAATGGTTCAAAATAAACATCAATTTCTCTCACTTGATGCTTTCCGAGCACAATAAGGGACACCATCAAATGTTCTTTTTGCACAACCATATAAGGATGGATGTTATAATTTATTAGGAGAATATGCCAAGTTGTAGACTATAAATAAAATGGATTCACTTCATCCATTGCTAAGACAAGTAATATAATTCATAGTTCATGTATGAATTTTTCAATCCATGCATTCTCTATGTACTTCATTTCCTTAGAATTTGCAGGAATGTGCAACATGTATTGTTCACTCCTAATTTTTACATGATAATCCATATATTCAACTAAATTTTTACAATGAAAGATGCATCCAATATTGGAGTTATGGGTAAGTGGAATAATACTTTTTATGGGACATTTTTTCCCTTTACATGAGAGAGATAACACCTTGTTTTTCATTTTGTACATAGAAACTTATCTTTATGTCATCCTCTATATAATATAATATTTTGGAGATGCATGATATACTTTGTAATCAACACCCAAATAACACAATAATTTTCTAGCATCTTTACATATACTAGGAAGTGCATTGTCTGATAGAAACAAATTATGTTGAAACAAAATGATCCAGACTAACAAGATTAAAGAAATCATAACACACACTATAATATAGTTATTGTATGACCATCACATCTTATACCATAACAAAGGAATAAAGTATTTTTTGACCATCCATATGTTTCTTCCAAATTATAAAGTATTAGAACAACAATCAACTTAGAGCAATTTTATTTACCCTCGACTATAAAAGGGGAATTTGAGCAACTTGCATGAAATTATTTGGTTTAATGCCAAAGTCTAGAACACCTCTTCATGTTCACCAACAACATGAATGCATTCCCTCTCAAAAGGATAATGTAGCATTTGGTTGACAATGTGTATCATGTGGGATCTCATCTCCATTATTCATATTCATATTGTCTACCCATATTATTCATTTCTTTCAGTGCCACTTGAACCTTCGATATTAGACACAATAGTATTTAAAATAGGAAGTGGATATTGTAAAAAATGTAATTTAAAATCCAGTTGTACTCTTCCTGGGAAATTGTTTTCTATATGCTCTTTTCTCTCTCAAAGAAGCAGTAGTGTGATGAAATGGAAGAGATGCAATAGTAAAATGTTTGTCATCCCCTTTTATCATACAAAAAAATACACAATAATGATACTATAACCACTTCCATCATCATCATTGTAAAACATATGACATATGGAAAGCATGCATGCATTTATAATTCCCATAAAAATAGAAAAAAATAAATGCAATGTAACTAATTTGAAGAGGGATCCAAAAGAATGATGCATATAAATATTAAAAAATAAATAAACATTTTAAAAGGCCCCATTTGACTCAATAGAAAACTATAATATTAAGGATGGTTTTATTGAATTTTGGAGTGAAATTAGTTTCTGTTGCGCGCTAGGGTTTTGTTGGTTGTGCAACGATGGAGGATCCTCCAAATTCAAATCTAGAGGAGAGAAGGCATCTTCTTGATAGCACTTTCAGGGATTTGTTGGCCTCAACACCTCTTGTTGGGACTAGAGATAGAAAGGAAGAATTCACTTAGAATTCTTCCTAAGTATGGAGAATATCTAAAGAAGAAGAAGAAAGGGTTCTGACAGAAGAGAAAGAAGAGAAAGGAAGTTGTGACAGGAGCAGTGAAAGGAAGGAAGAAGAAAGAAGAGGCACAATAGAAGAATAAGTTATGCTAGAAGAGGAATCCACGACAGAGGAAAGGAGTGAAACAAGGGAAGGTGCGACAGAATAACAGTATCAGAAGGTGTGCAAGTAGCATAACGGATGGAAAACAATATTAAGGTGTAATGCTTAGAAAGTGGTAGGCCCTAAAATATCGTGGGTACGAGTTCGGCTAAAGCTAACGAAAACTACACGTATGAAGGTATCTTTGTAAGTCAGGTCGTTAGTTCCTCCCATTAGTAGTTACTAGAATAGGAAATACAACTCGTTAGCTAGATATAGGAATTCAACTGAGAAATAGACATGTAATGAGTCTGTAATGAGTCAGTAACGAGTCTGTAATGAGTCGGTAATGAGTCTTTAATAAGTCTATAAAGAAGGAACCCAAGTTGTATGCGGGTTAGCTTCTTGATTGTGGAGTTAGACTCTTGTTAGTCTTTGGACTATTGTCGGCTCTGTGTTGATATTTGTTAGTATTGTTGAGTGCATAGGAGTTGAAGAATCTACAACAAAGTGCAAAAAAGAGTAGTGAAGGTTGAGTCGATCAAGGCTATGTGTGGATCATTAGTAGAGTTGAGTAGAAGAGATCATAGAGAAGATTAGAGAGCATGAGAGGAGGAAATAGTATGTAAGCAAAGAAGAAGATCTAGGATAGAGTCTGTAGCTTAGTGTGTAGATAGAAGGTGTATATATTTCCTCATGCCAGATGAAGAGAACCTTTGTGGTTTTTTCCCAGATGGGTTTCCACGTTATATCTTGTGTATATGTGTGAATGATGCATGCGTTTGAGTTATCTGTATAATTGTTGTATTAAATGGATGGTTATAGATTTGTTTATAAATGAATAGATGTATATTAGTCGCATAGTATTAGTTGAATATGATCATGATCTATAACGATTGTTGATATAATAAGTTGCATAAGAGAAGTTGGGACGTAGTCTAATCATTCACAGGGCACATTAATAATCCACCCATAGGATTCGTTGAGAAACTTGGTAAGATTCCAAGGTACTATAGATTCCCCCACTCAACTGTGGAAATGTGGTTCTGGAAGTTACCCATTTAAGAGAGATATATCAGGTGAGACTGCATCTTGGTTGCAGGTGTTTTCGATTGAGCTCTGATCTGTTAGGCCAATATATTGGGCTTTGTTGCACTAAATAGAAGGGATTGAACCTGGGTCAGAATCCTTGGAGGAGGGATAAAATCCAACAAATGGTTTCGTTACCCGGATTCGAATCAGTTTTGTGGGGGATATGTTGTGGGAACCAACGAAACCTGAGATTCAAGATTGGGTGGATTTTAAAACATTAGAATTCACATGAGAAGAAAGCGAAGGATCTCAGTGGAATTCAATAGAGTGGTTGGGCCGGTACATCTATACAGACATACACAAGATTTTCTTTTCTAATTTTTCCATTGTGTTGCATGAGTGGTTGTCTAAGTTAGCAACCCAAGAAAGAAATTTCCAAGGAGGAGAACCAAAGGAGTGGAGTCCTTAGTTGATTGAGTGAATGGAAGGAGTAAGAAACCCCGTGTCGAGGGATGTGTATTTTTGGATAGACAGTATCTTGGAGGGATATATCACTGAGTTTGTTGTTGACACCATAACCTCATACAGTGAGGTAGAGCAAAAAAAATTTCAAGGACCACGTGATAGATATCTATCATATTTAAAGATGTGGATAAAAATGCATGTCTGTGAAAAATGAATTCTGCAAATGTGATAAAACTATGTATAAAAGGAGTGGGTATGACACACCCTGACTTGAGATGTTCCCAGGGGATGATGTAAATGAACTAGAATCTAGTTGTTTGAGAAGCAGAAGAAGATTTAGATCCAACAAGCAAAGAAACACTTTGTTAGGAAGAGGGAGTTGCAGCACGAACGTAGAAGAAGAAGGCTACGATCTTGAGTCATACTTTGACAAAGGATATTGCAACAAAAGAGGAATAATATTAGCCAATCTATGAAGGAGACAAAGTATTAGAAGATTCGACTGAAGCTCCAAATCAAGAACGTGGTTAGAAACTCTCCTACAACATCACACACATCGTCAGAGGTAATATCTAGAGACTTATCTCCAAGTGAATTTGTAAATACTAGTAGTAATAACATTGTAAATAGCGAAAAATGAAGTCTGGATAGCCAAATTTTTTATCCGACTGTACCAGTAGCAAAATGCAATGGATGGAGATGACATTAAGTTACCAATATTAAATGGAAATGGTTGGAGGACCCAGAACAACATTGGTTCCTATGTGAATTTGTGTGGACTGTTCGATAGATCCAGGATGAGAATATTAAGAAAACACAGATGATTAGGACTCTACGAGGTCATGCACTTGACTGGTACATGAAATATTCCATAGTGCCAATAGGAGTTGTCCAGAAAACGCTTAAAAAGATTCGAGTGGGAATGATAGATGAGTTTAGAAAGCCAAAGTCTGAATCTCAATGCATTACCGAGAACAAATAAATTAAGCAACTACCAATAAATACTATTTGGGAATTTGACAAAATATTTAAAACATTAATGGCAAAAGTAATCTTCCAAGTGTCGGACGTACAACATAAGGAGTGGTTCATTGTCGCCTTGTTGCCGCACATCTGAACCCTATTGATGCAGTGCAATATTGTGTTGTAGATAGAATCTTTGGAGATAGAAATGAAGCTAGAATCCTCACCGGTTGGAGACAACGGCACGAGAATGATGAAAATTCAGTTGCAGTTGTCCAACCTTACGATGCAACACCCTGATATTAAGAGAGAAAGGAATTTCAAGAATAACTATGGTGTACAATATTATGAACAGATGGACACCATAAAGATGATCTCCCAGTGCTCATGAACTATGTCGCAACAGGAGCTTCAAACCAGATAAACACCCAAGGGATGGCTTGGTGTAGAATATGCCAAACTAGGGACACAAGTCTGAAGAATGTCTGTATTTGCAGAATATTGTAAGTGCATCAGCTAGTCTATATTGTAAATTTTGTAAATGAATAGGTCATGATGAAAAAGACTACAGATCACTTTAGCTACTGGAGGAAAATATGGTTTATACCTACTTGATGAAATATGATGAGAATATGCAAGATGAATGAGTGCAGCCTCAGTATCAGCCTTCTCCATATCCACCACCACAATATCAACAACCATAGTATCCTCAAGTACAATACCAGCAAAATCAGTATCCACAACAACAACAATACCCTCAACAAAGAGGGGGTGGAAACTTTTGATGCCGAGGACAACCACAAGGAGGAGGAGGATTTGGTTGCAGAAGAGGCCAAGTCATATGTTATAACTGTGGGTAGACAGGACATTTTTCCTGAGATTGTCGAATTCCTACAAAAAATTGTACATATTGTAAATAATTTGATCACACTGTTGAACAGTTTCCACAACTAATTGTGAAATGGAAGGCTAGAACTATCGTAAATCCCAATCCGATGCAGAATCAGAATCCAAACCCCAACCAGAACATTCAGATGGTTTATGTCAAGCCGAGAGAAGCTCACATTGTTGTAGTCACAAGAGGAGGTGCTGTGACAGGTGGAGACCAAAATACACAGCATGGACAATTGCAGGTGAGTCCCACGAAAAAAAAATAAAGTATTGCTAGATGTCCAGAAGGAGAAAGAAGTCTTCTTGGATGTGCAACCAGAGTTTGTTGATTCTAACCAATCGTCGACATATGGAAAACTCAAGACCATTCCCGAACGATTTGAAAATCTAATCAGGAAGCAACCAATGAAAAATATTAGTGATATTCAATATTTTTTCAAAAGTCGTTTATAACTAATCAATGATAAAGATGTTGTCCCAAAACTGACAGCACTAATAGAGGAAACCGCACATGACGTGCGACCTGAGAAAAGAGTTAACCATATCGGGAAGAGATTAAAAATAGGCCGAGAATTGCGAATGAATGCACATATAGGAGAATATGATATGGATTATTTCATACTATATTTGGGCTCTGGTGTTAACATTTAAACAAGACAAACATGGGAGATCATGAATAAGTCATGACTGGATCGGTCTCCCATTCAATTAATGCTTGCAAACCTGTCAAATGTTCTACCAATTGGTATATTAACTCAAGTTTTTGTAGAATTCGAAGGATTAAAAACATATGTCGACTTTGAAGCAATCGACATTGTCGATGAAGCAAATCCATAACCTACACTTATGGGATCGATTTGGAAATAGACAAGCAAGCCATTATAAATTTCAAGAAAACTTGATCTTATCATTTGAAGATTCTGAAGTAAGGGTGGTTGCGGTAATTGATCTGCTTGAAGGGAAAATATATGTTGAGCCGGTAAACAATGAAGGCCAAGGAAACTACTTAGATCAGTTGTATAATATAATGTCTTGAAGAAAAGATTATATAAATCCAATAGCTGATAGGAAACTAAATTGGTAGAGTGTAATTTCTTGCACATCCGATTCAGGTGATGCCCTGGAAAATTGGAAAAATAGGTGACATGAAGTCTCCATGTTGTAAAGGAAAGTATCCTATGGCTAGGGTTTAAGAGGCCATCAACATACTGGGATTGAAAGAGAGATGCATAATGTTCAGCAAGCATATATAAGCAAGTTTCATAGATTGGAATGGTTCATACCTTAGCCAAACGAAGGTTGATCCAAGCAGCCCTTCAATCCTCTTCTTGCTCCTCTTGCTCCAAGAGACCTGCAAAACGAATTATACCTTCCTCAAACCATTATGACCACATATAAAACAATGATAATCAAATAAACATGAACTAATGATCTGACTAACATCATAATATGATCATAAACAGAGATTCAATCACACATTAAACAATGATTTGGGAAGAAGAAGGACATCACATCTTTATTAATCTTGAAAACAAGTACAAGCATACCTTCTCTTCAATTTTGGCACCTCACGAAACCTTGATCCGGTTCTGCTGCTTCTCTTTTCCAAAGAACTCAGCCTCCAAGCTCGGCAACACAAGGGGATGACCACCATGGCAAAGGTGTGGGCAAAGAGAGCTCCAATTCCTCCAGCATAACAATGCAAAAATTCAAGTCCCCTCTCATGGACCTCCCTACCTCTATTTATATGGTTAAGGAAGAGTTAGGGGCAAAGACAAAGTAGTTACAACTGAAGGAGTCAGTTGCATAACTACCAAAACTACCCGAAATCAAAAGACACGTTTTTTGACATTTTTAAGAGGCATACGCGGGTTGTTGAATACCACAGTTGCGTACATGAAAAGTATACGTGGGTTGCTATTATATAAATTCATGTATAAAAGCACACGCGGGTTGTATAACTGACAAGTCATGTGTCATACACGGGTTTCCTTAAGGGCAAGTCGCATATAGACAAAACAAAAACTCATTTTTAAGGTATTTTTGGGCATTTTCAGACTTTGGTGTCTTCTGTAAAGTTTTAGCTAACTAAAATAAATTTCCAACAGTACAAAGATGAGGTTAAACGGAGTTACAGAACTCAAGATACAGGTCCTCCAAGTTAGGTGTTTTTCAGTAACTTTCAGTGACTTTCATGAAGTCCAATCATGGAAGTGTCGACATGCGACGAAATCATAGGAAAGTGGTCACAGGCAGAGATGTGTCATTTTGAGCTATAACACTCCATGATAATATGCACAAGAATCACAAGATCTGTCTGAAGGGTATGAGCTTAAGAAATCAAGGTTCCTACATATGAAGGATTACCCAACCTTATGTCTTTTTTAGTGTATTTTGAAGAAAAAGTTGCAGAATCACAACGATTTTCCTCTTTGGACTTTGTGCTAAAAAATACACCCGGTAAATGGTGGGGTACACATAAACAGTCTATCTTCGAACGTACACAATGTAGAAGATTAATGGAGATCAGATTTGGAAAATAGATCAGTTATTCTGATTAGAAGTATATAGGACTGACAAATCCTGTGGAGCATATTGAGCATTGTCACAGGAAATGGAAAGAAGATCTGTGACATGAGTGCATTCATTGATTTATCCACACATTAGAAATGGTACCAATAAATTGGTACACATCAGTCGAACTAAGAAGAGGAACTATCGAATGGGAAAGTTTAGTTACAAGATTCACCCAGACATTTGAGTTCACAAGTATACACCCAAAAGTCGATGCCGCTATACAAATAATGAAGGAAAATATATTTGAAGAAGTCTCGGTTAGAGCCATGAACTTCCATCAATGCAACATATAACAAAATAATAAAAAAAGTATAGGTATAGGATAGGACAAGTTGGATAGTATATATTTCACACGTTCAAGAGAATACAATGGCAAACTTATTTTGGTCACATTTGGCTTTATTGAAGTAACTACTAATTCAAGTGATGGATAAATTAGTGGCATAACAAAAAATCTTTGATAATGAGTTGGAAGTATGCCCTTGTTCCATAAAGGATAGATTCCTTTTTGATTATTTTTTCATGCGTGCGAAGAATGTCTAGACAAAATTAAATTATGTTATCATACTTTTCCACTAAGACTCATTTCACTATAACTGCAAAAGATAAGAGCTATTATTGTCTGCAACCTTGAGAGATGAACTAATTTGGTCCTATTATGGTTATTTTCATTTCCAGTACAAGTACAGTTGAGTTTGAGCCTACAACACCCACTTTAGTGATGGAATGTACCACTTCTTTTATCCCACGTCAGGCGAAAAGGACACTAGCCACTCAACAGGAGGCACCAGCAGCTGCACAACCTACTCCAGGAATAGAGTTGAACCTTGTTAACCCGTCTGGAAAAGATAGACCAGGTCCGTCTGGAACCAAATGGGGAAAACAAACTGGTAGCCGAAAGAGGAAGGGAACCGCATCAACGTCTCCAGTGCCAATCCCACCAGAGGAGGAATATTTTGAGACAAGAAAATTGATGCCACCTTATATCCCTCCTAGACATAATGATGCACCAAGAGTTACAATCCCAAAGAAGGAATGGTCACCACTCATAGTGCCACTACTACCCAAACCAATGAAGGTTCTAAAGGATGTTATGCCGAATCCAAGGAAACTATATTTTGTTGGTCATGATACGAAGAGCCAAACAAAAATTGACTGCTAAAACTAAATGGATACTGTGCAAAACATGCCCAAGGTGCCCAAACGATTTGTTTCTAAGGAATGGGCTAGAGGAACAGAATACTCTGGCATATTATCGTTGTTATATATGCCGCATTCTGGCCGCAGTATACAAATAAATAGGTGTTAAGAAATTATTAGTATTTTTCCATGGTCGGGTCTTATGGATAGGAAATCCTATACCTATAGACATTGAACCCATATCAACCATCATAGGCCTACCATTTACAGAGAAGGACCCAACGCCACATCTAAAAAAGGATCAAGAAGCAACAATAGTTGTGCGAATGAAGGAAAAATATGATGTATTAAGAAGTAAAAGAGGGTTTCCAATCGACTCGATTATTGATTACATTGTCCTCTTTGTAGAAATTTTTTTGGCATCCAAGTTACTTTGCAAGATGCGTCTAAACCAATGTACTATGGGAGAAATTGTGCTTTCTGAACTCTACGTGGAAGGAGTTCATATCAATTGGTGTTAGTTCTTGTTGAATGAGCTATTGCAAGATGCCATTGATGTACAGGAAAATGGTAGGGCATTTCACTAATCTTGGATGTTAATTTTGATTTGATTTATAGCTGGTATGACCCACAAAACTACCAAGGGGTATATCTGCCAATAAATTGTAGGGGAGCACGATATCAAAACCTTTGGCTTGAGAAGGAAAAAAGGGAACAACATACATAAAATAATATTCATTTCTTTATGCACGGAGAAGCTAAAAGGCACCAAGTAAAGAAAATATACATATTAGATAATGTCACTGTTCAACCATTTTTTCAAGTTGTTAGATTTTATATTGGCGCACACCGTTATTAATATGAATCCACGCCGAGACCAGCAGCGTCAAAGTTTACCAACCAAATTCATAATGACAGAGGAGGAGGTTGAAGACATTGTTAATTATTGGACAAAGGAATGGCGTGTTTCGGTGCCAGAATATCAACTTCGGAAAGAGGGAGAACAACTACAAGAAAAGAACCTAGATGAGGGGAACGAAGAAGAAAATCCATAGGAGGATTTCAACTCTAAGAAAAGTCATTCCAACTCGACCTTGACAGAAACCAAAACAAAAAAGGAAGGGGAAGAACCTCAGAAAGCACAAGTACAATCCAGAAGGAAGAAAAAGAAGATGAAGGGTGATAAACATGCAAATACTATCAACTTGGATAGTGAATATGTGCAAATTATGACTAAGGCTATAGCTAAAACTACGCAAACCAACTTCAAAACATATGAGTGTGAAAAGAAGAGATTTCAGGTACGGTTACTCATCTACTCAAATCTTTTTGTAAGGACGTTGAAGATGTTAAAAATTTTGTCCACTGTCCAGTACCAAATATGTAGTCACAGGACTCACCAGAGACTTAAAAAATAGAGAAAACCACAATACCAGTTCCAAGCCCATCAATAAGGGTGGAAGTGTTTGGAGTGTTAATATTTCATATGCTAAGATAGATATCATTAGTCTTTAATCCAAATTCACCACAGTAGCATATGAAGAATCAATAAAAGAAGCACAATCATAATATAGACATAGTATTTATCCTGGGAAACCCTCAAGGGGAAGAAAACCCAACAAAACTTCCTCTATATAATATGTAAAATATAAAACCCTAAAACATGTATTCTCCTCCTTGCTGATCTCTCTCTCTCTCTCTCTCTCTCTCTCTTATGTGCTACACAAGTGAGTGAGTCTATATTATAATGAGGAACACAAATCCTCTATTTATACACTTTAAGTAACTTGACTTTTACCCTAAAAATTTGATCCCACAAAACTGACTGGGCCAAATTCATTGAAGAAGACTCAAAACAATATTATATTATATTCATTGGGTTACTATTGACCCGACTTACAATGTAAGCTTTACCTCATGACTCTATGATGACCAGTTACAATAATAACATCCTGGTGGAGGAATAATAAATATCTCCCTTTGGGTACATCAATAAAATACATTTAGAATATCCTTTGAAGTTACAATATTTCAACCCTCCCCCTTAATGAGAAGGGTATTCTACTGACAACATCATCATCAACTATAGAAGTAATGAGAGAGAGTATCTTCAACATTATCAAGTTAATACATCTATATGTCATAGGAAGTTTTTAGCATTCATCACTAACTTGAATAGTTACTCTTCAATGTCTTCATCTTCTGCAACGCACGATCACTCGATCCTTTTACAGCAACACTTCAATATTCTGATCATTCCTAGCAAGCACTTCAATCTTATTGATCCTTTGCAGCAGCACTTCGATCTTCTCGATTCTTTGAAGTAGCACTTTGATCTTCTCGATCATTTGTCGCCACACTACCTGCAATACACATGATCTCCTTGTGGGATGATCAGTCCCTATCACTTTAGGACATAGGTCCAAGGATGATGCAATCCTTGATCATCCTACTCCCCATTAATGAGGAGGGTCCATAGTATCGACTAGCTGAATCATCTACAACTAAGTGTATATATCATCTGCATGTGAATGCAGGACCTGTCATTCGTAAGGACTCAATGTAGACCATCCTCATTTTTTTAGAGTCGGGACCACTCCAAGCGAGTGTTATACTAAAAAATATGCATATACATGTAGGCATACTCTCCATACAAGAGTATTATCTACAGCTGCAGATCTTGACCGCACCTAGATGCAGGCCCTCATCGTAGGACATCCTCAACATGAAATATGGGACCACTCCCAAGCAAGTGTTATTCTATGGAATCTACATATAAATGTAGTCTTACTCTCCATGCAATAATAACGTCTGCAAGACAGATCTCGACCTCACCTAAATTTCGGTCATGTTGTTTGTAAGGTCTCATCATAGAGCATCCTCAGCTTCAAATCTAGGACCACTCCTAAGCGAGTGTTATTCTATGGTATCCACAAATTAATGTGGGTACTCTCCATGCAAGAGTAACATCTGTAGGGCCATCCCTAGATAGTAAGGAACACTCTCAGGAATGGAATTTTATTTTCGACAAGACCATCCTCAAGAGAGGATATTGTCATCCACAAGTGAATGTTGGACCTTTTCAGCATCTTCAGGCGTACTTGGCCTCTTTCATATTGGAGATTCACTATCATCCCATCATCAATAGAAGTATTATCATCACTCCTCCTTTCTTGAGAGGATCCATATCATCAACCTTCTCCCCCTTTGTCCAAGGAGAGTTCATATCTTCATCCTGTTCTTCCTTTCTGAGGAGATTCCATATCTTCGACTTGTTCCTCCTTTCCGAAGAGAGTCCATATATTCATCATCTTTTTTGACTACACCTGGATTTTGATGGAAATATTCAAACTTTACTCTAGATAGAGGCTTGGTCAGCACATCAACAGCTTGCTCATCGGTAATCACATACTGGAGTTTTATAGCTCCCTCTTGGACCATATCCCTTATCTAAAAGTATTGAATTTCTATTTTCTTTGATTTATCATGGAACACATGATTCTATGTCATCTTTATGCAACTATGGTTGTCACAAAGAATCATGGTGGTATCCAACTCCATGTCAAATAGTCCTGACATCAATCTATGAATCCATATTTCTTCATAACTAGTGAAGCAAGCTACTATGTACTCTGCTTTAGCTATGTTGAGAGCTATGGAAATTGAACCCAGTGATAGATTAATTTTACTCACAACAATTAACAATTGATCATGCAAAATCACTCACAAAAGAGACTGAAATTGGAGCTGAACACTAAACTGTATTAACTCAGTGTACAATAGCCAAACCTGTAACATAATAGGTTTTTGAATAAATAAAATACATCAAGGATTCGAATGCATGAGGATCAATTCGAATCTAGCATAAAGCAGGCTTACTAAAATTAAGCAAATCCCCCATAGGTGTAAAAAGTTGATCCCAAATCTGTCATGAAGCTCATGAATTAGCAAAATGGCTTAGGAAAGCTAAAGAGTGATGGAATGACAACTCATACATGCTTTTCCAAGGAGAAAAGAGTGGAGGATGAAGAGGACAAAAAACTAGTTCACCTCACCTAGTCAAACTTTCCCTATTGCCTTAAAACACTGAAAAAGTAGGCAATAAAGCAAAAAAAGTAGAAGGGCACCTAGGAGACCAGGAATAAAGTAGAATTGATTCCTTTAGGTTTCCCAAGTGCTACATGGGTCAAATTAGGCAAGTTGTACCACTATGGATAGGTAATTGACAACTTGCATAAGGTGGGACACATGAACTAGGCAAATAAGACAAAAATAATTAATTTAATGTCTAAGGTAGTAAACTATGGGTTGATTATTCTAACAAGAGAAACACTAGATTGTTTCTTACTAAACCTTGAGATCATGGCATATCCCAGACAATATCATCCACCTGAGGTTCTCTTTCTATCTATGGCAGTTCCTTCCCAATCTATATCTATATATCCATATAATCTGTAGTCATGATCTCTAACATAGTAAAGTCCCAAGTCTATCATGCCTTTTAGGTACCTTATCACATGCTTTGTAGATATTAAGTGAACCCGTCTAGGTTTAACTAAATACTGACTTAAGGTGTTCACAACAAAGCATATATCTGGCCTTGTATATGTCATATACATCAATGACCCAATAATCTGTTTGTACTGAGTCTTATCCACTAACTATGATGATTTATCAGATAACAGCTTCACGTTGGTGTCCATGGGTGTGTCCATGGCTTTACAATCCAACATATCAAATCTTTTCAATATTTCTACTACATACTTTCCTTGGTTCATAAATATTCCTTTTGGGCTCTGCCACACTTCTAGCCTGAGGAAATCATTCATCAATCCAAGATATTTCATCTTGAATTCTTCAGCTAGATTCTTCTTGCAATCTGTGATCTATTTCTCATTTCCTGTCAAAAATAGATCATCCACATATAATAATAGTATGACAGGTTCATCATCAATAATCTTCATGTAAAGGTTATGATCATCTTTACTTTTGGTAAATCCCAAGATTTTTAAGAAGCTATCTACTCTACCATTACAAGCTTTAGGAGCTTACTTTAGTCCATACAGAGCATTTTTCAACTTACATACATGAGACACTATGTCTTCGACTTCAAATCATTGTGGTTGCTCAATGTAAACCTCTTCCTCAATCACACCATTTAGGAAGGATGTCTTTACATCCATCTGGTGTAGATACCACTTCATCATCGAAGCAAGTGCCATGATGGTTTCGATGGAAGTGTACCTTTCTACTTGATCAAATGTCTCTTCATAATAAATCCCCTCTTTCTGAGAGAATCCTCTAGCCACAAATATTTGTTTGTACTTTTAAACACTTCTATCAGCAGCATGTTTTATCTTGTAGATCCATTTCGAAGATACCACACTCTTGTTTTCTAGTTTGGGTACTACATCCCAAACATCATTATTCATTATTGATTGGTATTCTTCTATCATTGCTTCCCCCAAGTATTTATTCTGTACAACTTCCTCATAGCTAGTGGGTTCTTGATCTAAAAGGTCACACATCAAAGCTACATAACTGGGGTGTGGCTTTGATCTTTTGCTTGTTCTTGTGGAGACTTTTGGAGCTCTATATTTATCTTCTTATTTTATGATTTCTCTTTCCCAAACATTTTTTCTCTTTAGATAGATATCCATAGTAGGGGGTTCCTGAGGTTCTAGCATATCATCATCTTCAGATGCTACTATTTTAGGAGAGGGTTCAACTTCTACTATTCTGGGAGGTACATAATATTCATGTACTTCTTTGAGTTGACATCTAGATTTCTTAAGAGTTGTCTCTTCATCAAATGTTACATCCCTGCTCATCTCTATATGATGGAATACTGAAATGTATATCCTAAGGATTTGGAGACTTCACAGTATCCAACAAATATTCCCTTGTTTCCAGAAGGATCCAACTTGGTTCTCTTCTCTTTCAGAATATGTACATATAGTGGGCAACCAAATATATTGAGATGGATCACTTCAGGTTTATTTCTTGCATACATTTCTTCGGGAGTTTTGAATCCAAGAGCACTGTGAGATAATCTATTTCGTACATACAGGGTTGTTCTTGCTGCTTCAACCCATAGGTGCATGGGGAGGTCTTGGTCATGAATCATTGTTTTCATTGCTTCCATAATGGTTCTATTCTTTATTTCCACAACACCATTTTATTGGGGATTGTAGGGAGTGGTTAGTTCCCTCTTGATTCGTGCCTCCTTCTTGAATGATTCAAATTATTTTGAAGTATATTCTCCACCATTATCTGATCTCAGTGTCTTGATTCTTCTTTATGAATGGTTCTCTATCAAGGCTTTGAATTCCTTGAATTTACTGAACACTTCACTCTTTGTCTTCAAAAATATATCCATGTTTTCTTGAATATTCATCAATAAATGTGACATAATATTCATATCCACTTGATGATATGGAGGGCATAGGACCACATACATCAAAATGAATGAATTCCAATGTACCTTTAGTCTTTATTTCACTTTTTAGAAAGGAATTCTTGATGTTCTTTCCTCCTACACATCCTTCGCAATCTCCCTCATGATCAATCTTTAGATATGGTAACCCTGTTACCACATTGCTCACATAGGGTAGTGTTTTCTGGTTGATGTGAGCAAGCATTCTATGCCACAGTTCACTTGAGCTAGTAGTCTCATTGATAAGGGTTGTATCTAGTTTTCCTTTGAGTTTGTACAATCCTCCTTCTTCTTCACCAATGACCATAGCATATTCAAGTGTCCTTCCTTTGGACCACAAAAGTACTTGTACATCTATGAAAGAAACTCTATATCCTTTCTTATCTAGTGTTGAGATAGAAAGCAGGTTCTTTTTCGAACCTGGTACATATAGTACTTCCTTCATCTTCATGGAAGTCACCAATACTTTGATGGGATATTGATAGTCATCTCCTAATGATACTTTTTGAGGATATTTCTTTTCTTCAATTCTTGACATATTTTGCTACTTCCCTGTAACGTTCTTTCAAGCACCACTATCAATAATCCATGTATCTTCTACAGATGTTACAGGCCCACAGAATGCAGATACTAGTAAATATTCTTCTACATATTATTCGTTTTTTAGTATCTTTCGAGGTCTTTCTTCCTCATCCTCATCTTCAGATAGATGAGCATGATGTCTCTTGTTGTTGTTCTTCTTTGGTGATGGACACCTTTTGACAAGGTGTCCTATCTTATGACAATTGTAGCATTGATACTTTGAGTAATATTTGTTCTAATTGTTTACTCTTTGCTTTTGAAACTTTTTCTTTGAAGGTTTATGACTACCTTTCTTGTAGTTTCATTGTTTTCTTCCTTTAGTATGGATGGCTAGAGCGTGATCATCTTCTATAAGTAGATGTTCTCGGTTATCTACTCTAGCTTCTTCTTGGATGCAATCTTCCCATATAATGTAAAAATTCATACTTTCTTTTCTGGCACAAAGTCTATATGAATAAGTCCCAAGGTCTACTAATACCATTGAGAGAAATCATAACTAGTTCATACTCATCAAGGGTGTCTCCAACAGAACTGATTTGTTCCCTGAACTAGGAGACCCTTGTGAAGTAATCTTGAATTGATTCTCCTTTTCTCATCTTGGTGCCCTTCAGTTGAGCTCTAAAATTCATCTTTTCATTCATGTTCCTTCCCTCATACATTATGGAAAGTGCATCATACATTTTCTTTGGTGTATTCTTAGATGACACTGGAGGGATCAAGTGATATTTGATAGAATAAACAATGGCCCTCATTGCCTTGATTAGGTCTTGCTCATGCTTCTCCTTAGCTTCATCTTCCTTAGGTTCTACAAATTCATCCTTGATGTACTTCTCATAACCATTCTCTTTAAGAATTATACCAATCCTATACTTCCATGCTAGCAAGTTTTATATGCCTTCCAGTTTTTCTCAAGCTTAGTGCTTGGGGCCATCCTATCGAGGAGGTCACTAAAAATTAAAATTTCTCAAAATGAAAATATGACCTTACCAGGAGATGCACTTGATTGAGGCGAGTTGGTTTGTGCACTTGGTTTATGGAGATCCCAAATATTTACCCTTCAAAACTTGCTTGCGAGGTTGCAGCTTCTGCATAATTTCTGGTTCTGGTTTTCTATAGTTTTATGGTTCAAGGCCAAACTAGGGTTTGGATTTCTTAGAGATTCAACCACCTAAAAACTTTGATACTAGGATTAATAGATTATCTCTATGGAGGTGCAAATTTCTATGTAAGAAGATCTTCCAAATTCCAAATTTTGCAAAAACCCTAATTTCTTTCGGAGAGGGAGGAGAGAGAGTTTCACTTTGTGAAAGTTGTTCTATTCAGTCTAGCTCTGATACCATGTTAATATTTCATATGCTAATCTAGATATCATTAGTGTTTAATACAAATTCACAACATTATCATATGAAGAATCAATGAAAGAAACACAATCACAAGATAGACACAATATTTGTCTTGGGAAACCCTAAAAAACCCGGCAGAACTTCCTTCTGGATAAGATGTATAAGATAAAACCCAAAAATAGGCATTCTCCTCCTTGTTGATCTCTCTCTCTCTCTCTCTCTCTCTCTCTCTCTCTCTCTCTCTCTTGTGTGCTACAGAATTCAGTGAGTTTGTGTTATAATGAGGAACACAACACCTTTATTTATACACTTTAAGACACTTGAATTTTACCCTAACAAGTCAACCCCACTAAACTAACTGGGCCGACTTCACCTAGGAAGACTGAAAACAATATTATATTATATTCAATGGGGTACTATTGACCCGACTTGCAATGGAGGATTTACCTCATGACTCTATGATGACCAATGACAATAATAACGTCCCGATGGAGGAATAATAACATCTCCCTTGGGGTACATCAGTAAAATACATTTAGAATATCCTTTGAAGTTACCATATTTCAACATGGAGTAATTGACCTAGGAAATCCAGAGTTTAATGATGTTGTCAGGGGCATCTTCTAGATAAACCTATATTTATCGTCCATGGATATAACTAAAATATACACAATACAGAGTGTTGTAGCTGCAGAAATAAAAATGCATGAACGTACCTTGGATAAGCAAGTGAAGGTTGCAGACAAAAATATCAAGAAATTGAAACTAATAGTACAGGAAACTGAACAGAAGATGAAGGAATGGGAAGGAAATTATCAAAATATTGACAAGGAAGTAGCATTGGCCTGTAAGATCTTTGCATCAGCTGAAATAATAGAGGAAATGACACCGAACACCAATGTGGCTCGACTCGGTGAAATTGCTGAAGAAATTAAGAACAAAGTTACATAGCTTGAGGAGGAGGTAAAACCAAGCACACCTCCAGAAGTGCTGGAGAAAAGAAAAGAAGCAACAATTAAAGCTGCAAAGAAGATAGAAGAAGTTTTATTTCTAATATTATAGAGCGACTGGATGAACTGGGTAAAACGATTGAACATGTTAAAATCGTAATGGGTCGTGCGACCCAAGTACCAGAGTCGTGGGATGAACTTAGTCCTTCTTAAGCGTCAGAACCCCAGAGACCAATTTCGTACCACCAAATGAGGGTACAAATTTCAGGAGAAGTACTGGATTTTGGAACCCCAGAGTCCAATGAAGTCACCAAAATTTTTGTCTAGGTACTCATGGATTTTTCTAAGATGTGACTGAAGGAAGTATATGCATTACCAAAAGCTGCAGTCGTAGAAATTAGAGTAATAGAAAGTTTTCATGGTAAACATGTGAATAAATTTGGGCAGGTTATTCACAAAATAAAGGAAAAGATGCAAAAGACCAAGTAAAAAGTAAAGGAAGGAGAATAAATTAAACTAAAACTTAAGAATATCATAAACCTAGCTTGTTCGAATCTTGAAAATGTTGAAATCACACCAGAAATGAAGGTCAAAGACAAGGTCATTCAAATTGGAAAGATAGCAAGTAAACTTAAGAAGAAGGTTACACAGCTTGAGGAGAAGGTAAAACCAAGCACACCTCCAAAAGTTCTAGAGAAAATAAGAGAAGCAGCAATTGAAGCTCTGAAGAAGATAGAAGAATCCCAAGAAGTATGTTCCAAGGCTATCAACCAAGTCTCTCATACCTGGGAATCCCTAATGGATGATGAGCAATTACAAAATATTGCAAGTGAGTTGACTGCGCTAGAAGTAAATATCACTCAGATAAGGAATGACATGAAGCAACTACCCTTAGCACAAAAAATGGCTAAGGAAATGGAGATGAGGAAATTTCAACAATAAATAATAGTGTTGTGCACACAATAGAAACACAATGAGGAAAAGGTGGAAGAGTTGGAGGATGAAGCAAAAAGAGTTACATGAATCATTCAACATGTGACATGAGAAGGTGCATGACATAATGACATCAATAGAGAAGATCAGGGCAGAACAAATCGGTTCCAACCTAGTGGAGCAACTGCAGAAAAAAGAAGAAGAAGTGTGCATAGAGGAAAATAAGCGAAAGGAAAGACATGGAGGAATAGCTTCGAGTGGCTTGGAGGAGGGAGAAAATCAAACACCTCCCCTCCCCTCTCCCCAACCTCTAATGTGTTTTCTTCAATTTGTTAAGATCGCCTCTGCCCCAAAAATTCAGATCATTTCGGAAAATTCCAGGCTTAAGGCTCTTGCTTTGAGCAAGAGAGGTTGCGTGGGATAGTTCACAGGAATTTGTCCTTCTCTTAAGACCATGGAATCCTGGGTTGATAAGAATTGGAAACCTTTTATCTCAAGGGAAATGAAACAAAGTTTTGTAGAAAAGGTTTATTTGTTTTCTTGTTTGAAAAAAAAGAAGGTTGAGATCTGATTTTCAGAAGTGGCCTTTATTTCATGGGACCAAGAGGAATGTACTTGGACTGGTGGAGTGTTTCCTTTGATCCTGAGAAATACATACCAAATGTTGTTCCTGAATGGGTTCGATTGTCGCACTTACCCTTACACTACTGGAATGATGAGGTATTGCAAGCGATTGGAAATTTTGGGGTAAGTATATTGATAAAGCATAATCGTAAGGTCCTCTATTCTCATGTGCTAGAATATGTATCGAAGTAGATCTGGATAAGGGCTTACCTAAAGCTGTAAATATCAAAATGGATGGATGGGAACACTATCAAAAGGTCTATAGACAATTTCCTTTCAAATGCAATAAATGTCATGAGTACGAACATTTTCCTAAAAATTTTCCTAAAGCTGCTCAAGAAGAAGCTGAGAAAATCCAGGAAGAAGAATGGAAACAAACTAATAAAGGGAAAAGATCAAATGTTGCTCCTCTTCTGCCTCCCAACCCTTTAGGCATTCCTGTGACTCAACCTAGGACTTCTTTAAGAAATTAATTCCGAGTGCTTCAGACAGAGGAAGGATAATTTTTAGAAAAAAATACACAGATTGATCCCATCGATGAGGTGCACCCTCTTCAGTAAACCGCACCGTCATCCCCTAAGAAAAAAATCAATAAAATCCTTGGATAAGGTACCCTCGTTGAATAACTCATGGGCGTATATTGTTAAAAATAGTAAAGAAGTGCCTCAAGGCATGGGTTCTCTATCCCCCTCTTTATACTCCAAAAGGTCACTTAGTGATGATGAGGTAATTCCCCCTCCTTCCACCAGGGGAAGGAAATCAATCCGACACCTTAGAGAGAAGGAAGCTGAGAAAGAATTAGAACTAGGAAGGAAAAGAAGCATAGATGATACCAATATTTTTTTAAACTCGATGCAAGTCATGGGGGAAAAACCAGAGGGACGGTCTCGGGAAGGACCTCAAGATCATAAAAAATAATGAAAAAGGTCTCCTGGAACTGCAAAGGTTTGGTGGGTTCGAATAAAGTGGACACTCTAATAAGAGTTATTGTTGGTAAAGAATCACCAGACGTTTTGCTGGTGTAGGAGACCAAAATGGATTCAAGAGAATCCTTAAAACTCTCTATGTGAATATGGGAATCTAGTGTTGGTTTAGCTATCATCTCTATCGGAGCTTCGTGAGGGATAAATACTTTTTGGAAATCTATTAAGTTATCTATGAAATCCTCCATAGAATCAATTTTTTTTATTCTAGTTGAACTATATGAGGAAGAGATGGGCATATCTTGCTTTATCTGCAATGTATATGGACTGACGCACTTTAGGGATAAAGAGGAATTTTGGGTTTCACTCATCTCTCTGAGAGATGGCCTGAATGGAAAATATTTGGTTATAATTGGATATTTTAATGCAACTAGGACCCAATCAGAAAGAAGATGAGGAATGTTGGTGTGCGATGCGTTTGGGGAAAGACTGAAATATTTGATGGCATATCGGGCCATGTCATATCATAGCAAGGTTATATCATTTTTTGGTAAGTTCTACTTTTCTTCGAAAATATCTCCTCCTGAAATCTTTTTCTCTTCCCTTTGCATCTTCAAATCACAATCCCATTTCCCTCTCCTTGGAAAAGTTGGAAAATATGGGTCCAATCCCCTTTTGGCTTAAATAAAAGTATGTGATGGATTTAATCCAAAAAAACTAGAATAATCCAGTTTCAGGGTCATCTAGCTATGTATAGGAAACTAATCTTAGAGCAGTGCGATATGCACTAAAAACCTGGGTCAAATTTTTTTATGAAGGTCCTCGTCATTAGAAGAAATTAACCCTTAATGATATGGCTTCGCAACAAAATGAAATGGAAACAGGGTAAATATCCCTGACTTCCTTAAATCATGAAAAGGAGTTAAATATGAAAATCGTTAGAGCTGTCAAAAGGGAAGAAGAGGAGTGGAGGATTAAATCCAGTCAATTGTGGATAAAATCAAGTGACATCAACACAATATATTTACATAAGTAGAACAAAGAAATGTTGAGTAATAATATAATAAAAAATATCAAAGATCGCAATGGGAAGAAAGTGGAAGGCCAGGATGCTATAAAGGACCACATTTTTCAGCATTTTTGTTCGATATACACTGGCAATGGGGAAAATGACTTGGAAACATAGGCTGAATTCTACTCTTCCATTCCAAATATTATCTTTGAAAAGGATAATGAAGAAATGTATAAACCAATTGAAGAACATGAAATCATCGATCCTATTTGGACCCTTCATCCTGAAAGGCCCCTGGGCTTGAAGAGTTCACTATAAATTTGTACATATCAGCTTGCTATATCATCAAAAAAGGCCTCTTCAAGATGGTTAATCAGACCAGGAACAAGGAAAAAATTGGAGGAGCCACTAATTCTTATTTTTTGGCTTTAATTCGTAAAAATAAAAAATCGGTGTCTATTGATTGTTTTCGGCCTATTTCCCTTTGTAATACCTCATACAAAATCCTCATGGAAATAATTGCTTATAGATTAAAAATTTAGATGCCCAGAATTATTTATGAATCTCAAGGTGATTTTGTGGAAGGTTAACAGATTCTGGACAACATAATCATTGTTCAAGAATCCATCCATTCAAGCATGGGAAGAAAGCAGGATGATATGGCCATTAAACTTGATATGGAAAATTCCTTTGACAAAATTAACCATCACTTCATGTTTGGAGTCATGCAAAATATGGGCTTCTCCCTTGAATTTATAAGATGGATAAATAACTGCATTGGAAACCCGTGGATTTCACCTCTAGTGAATGGAAGACCCACTATTTTCTTTCAGGTTTCTTGTGGCCCAAGACAAGGATTCCATTTATATCTTTCCTTATTCCTTCTTGTTTATGAGGATTTAACCAAAAAGTTCCAGGTCCTAAGAGAATAGGGAGAGCTTATTGGCCTAAAGATCACTAGAGGAATAAAGGCTGTAAACAATGCATAATTAAAAAATGATAGAATTCTTTTGGGTGGTGCTTCAGTTGCCATTGCAAAAAGATTCAAGAAGGTGTTGGACTCATTTTTGCTGGCATTTGATGGAAAGATAAATTCTTCAAAATAAAAAATTTACAGTTGGAATTGCCCCTTAGGAGAGCTAGAAAGGATTGCAAGAATCATGGGATTCGAAGGTAAGAATGAGTGGAATTCATTTTCCTATTTGGGTGTCCCCATATTCAAAGGTGCCAAGTGGTTGACAGATTGGCAATATATCACTGACAAAATCAAATTTAAATTTCATCGTGGGGTGCCCCTTGGCTGAATATATCTAGGAAATTGGTTCTTATCAAAGTGATATTGTCAGCTCTACCCATCTACTCTTGCTCTATAGCTTTATCTCTAGTGAAGGTTATGCAAAATATCTGCAAAGAGTTAAGACAATTTTTATGGCAAGGTAGTAAAACTAACTTGAAAAAAATGTATTTGATAATTTGGGTACAAGTATGTTGTTTGAAAATACAGGGGGGAGCTACAGTGCAAGATCTAGGATTCATGAATATTGTCCTTGGTGCGAAGATCCTTTGGAGACTTGTCTTGAGGGGAAAATCCTGGTAGAAAGAAATTATAAGGAAAAGATACTTAGTCGGACCCAGACTTGGATTCTTAGAATAGGGAGACATTCGAAAGGAAGAATCTCCCATCTAGAGGTTATGCAATAAGGAAACTGGAGTTATTCAACAAAATATTTTTTGGATTCCTGGAAATGGGAAAAAAATAAAATTATGGGAAGATAAAATTGGGAAATTCCCTCCTTTAAATACCTTTGTCGGGATCTGCGACTCAAGAGTATGGATGGAGAAAAGTAATTTTGTCTCTTTGTATGATATTTCAATACGGAACTCTAGAGGATGATGGTTGGGCTGGAAAGATATCAGAGTCCCCCAGAATATTCAATATAAATTTGATTTCATGCACTCCCACCTGCTTGTCTTGACTCCCGCTCATAAATCCCATAAAGATCGAAGTGCTTGGGGATCTATAGAAAGCTACTCAGTTCAGAAAGATTACAAGTCTATTTTTCTAAAACATAACATATTCATGAACAAAAATGAAAAAGTGTGAAATATGATTTAGAACAAGGACAATATCCCTAAAATAAATGTGTTTTGCTGGATTCTAGTTCAGAGGAAAACTCTCACAACCGAGAACCTCAAAAAAGGAATTTTGAAGGAACCTCTTACTTTTTTAGTTATAGATTATTCTTGTTTCTGAATACCCAAACGGAGAAGTGGCTTATATTGAATAATGTTCTCATCCACTCAATGAATTTTTATACATAATTATGGTTGTATCTTATAATCTTCATGATTCTATTTATATTTTATGTACCCTGTATATAGGGTAATTCAAATAAAGTGACTTATTTATTAAGCAAATCCCTTACCAAAACCTTTTTTATATTAAATTTAAGATATGCATCATATAAGGATTAGAAGAATCACTTTAGTATGTCCCCCTCGATGGAATATATAGTAATCTGTTAAACCCTTTTTATATTAAATTTTAGATCATGTGTGTTATCACTCCAGGAAACTCCTCTAGGTTGCAGCTCGAGGATGCTTGGTAACTTAAATGTTTTTAATGGTTTTTCTAAATGGATCAAGTCAGATGACCTAAAGGACCTCACACACTCAAGACATGCATAAAACTCATTCAAAATATAAGGCTTCTAACCACCAATGTTTAGAGCATTGATAATAGGGTGAATAAATGAAGAACTTACTATGTTGGCAGATTCATATATAAATCAATCACATATGAATGGCTAATCATAACAAGGAAAAATACTTGCAATTCAAATCATCAACACATAGATAGGATGACAGTTATATGGCATTAGATAAAAATAATAAACTTGAATCAGACATTTAAGCACAAGTACAGAATAGAGAAGAGATGGAACCTAAACATATAATGGAAAAAGAGCTTATATTAAATGATGAATAACATGAGAAGCTTGCTAACAATACGAGTCTAAAAGTCTCTGAATTTGAACCCTTGCTTCAACATAAGTCTTAGGCTTTATAGCCTTTACAAAAAATATTCAAATCCTAAAAAGTTGGATTTTATTTACTAAAAATAGATAAAATAAATGTTTTTTGCAAAATTAGGTCAAAAACCCTAATTTAAGTACTAGTCTATCTAACTCTAACACTTGTTCACTCATTGAACTCTTTGATAACTGCAGTGATTACTGAAATAGAGCTGTAACCTATTATTTGATAGATAAGCTACGATTGGTCAAAAATAGGTAGCGTTTGTGACCCATTTCTCCTTGATCGCACCCTCAAAACCGGAACAGACCCCCTCCACTGGTGCTTTTCGTCAATTTCCAGCTTTATAATTCATCCCTGAGGTAGTTGTATCTGCCAAAACTAGTTTAGTGGGTCAAAATATCTTTCTAAGCCATTTTTTTCTTTCGATGGTTAAGGAAAGAAAATCCTAGGTCTGTTAGCTACCGAAAGATATGCTTTCGGTGGCTAATGAACAGCTGTTGCGTTCGCCCAAGCCATCGAAAGCCCTATTTTCTACAAAATTTTATTAACCTTTAAATCGACTTTTTACATCTTTTATGTCTATCCTTCTGGTATTTCTTCAATTTTCATAGGATTTGACATAGCAGTAGTATCATGAGCTACCTCAGGATCTTGAAAACTTGTTGCTTCCTCTGCTAGGGTTTCTAGTGCAAAGTGAGCTTGAGATCTAGGGTTTGAGTTGAAATTCTTCATCTGCAACCTCAAAAGTCTTATCATCCTGTAAAGCTTGGTGTTGTCCTTGATAAACCTCAGATTCCTTCTTTGCAGTAGGAAATACATACCTTTCATTCTATCAGGGAATTATTCAATTGAGTGTTTTTCTTGGTTAATATTGCATTAGTTTTTTTTATCTCCCTTTCCAGGACCTCTAGTTCATATAATTTCCTTAACAGCTGGTTGAATCTCTGTGACCTAGGTTTTCTAAAGGAAGCCTCTTCCACTGGTTCACCTTGGTCTTCTCTTGGTGTGGGTGATGGAAACCCCTCAGGTTCTGTGGCAGCCTGCTCGGTTAGGTCAACTTCCTACTCCCTTTCTTCTTCTGAGTCTAAGTAGGGAAAGTTGAGTATATTTCCACTTTGTGTTGGGGCCTACTTCTCCTTTCCACTAAATTCCATATTTATTTTATCTTGGTTGGTTTTAGAAGTTGGAGAAGGTTGTTCCACTGTCACTAGTGAGATAGCCCTCCTCTTCCTCTTTCCACTCCTGGGGGTGGTGGATTTCTTTGAAGGGGACTTTCCTTTATCTTATGGCTGTAAACATATTTCAAATTCATTCCAGAATAAGAAATATGTCCATGCTATGTTTCTCCTTTGCATCAATTATTATACAATGAGTTGTATTAGGCCATGGTGAGATAACCTTCCTGCGATTTTAGTGGGCTGGGCCTTAACCTGGTGTGCCATCTTGGTTAGGCTCTCATGGAGGTAGAAAGGTAGGTTTAAAGGGATTCTTCCTATAAAATGATTCATCAATTTGAAGTGGTATATCATCATCCTATTATACCTACCTTCACAGATTATGTAAACCAAGATTTATTTCAATAATTGTTGCCACCTCTCCTCTAGCCAGGTGGATGGAATGCTTTTCTTCCATACTACATCTTTGTGTTCAGGTTTTAAGTATGATATGAATTCCACATTTTTAGTAATGGTGGTCTTAAACCATTTCTCCCCAGTTCTTGGGAGTTCTGCCACTTCTGCAATTAGGGTTTCATCAACTTGGAACTCTTCTTTGCCTATCAACACCTTAGAGCCATCAAAAGAAAGAGAAAATGCTTCTGCCACTTGCTGGTGTGAACCTTGGATTTTCTCATAGAACCTGTAACAGCCTACATATTTGAAGAACTGGCAAACTTTTGGATGTGACTCAAGATAGCTAATGTCACCTAGCTCCTATCTGAGGGCAGGTCCTCCTCCTTTCTTCATCTCTGGGTTGTGCTTCTTAGTAGCTGCAAAAATCAAAATTTGAATTCTGTGATGGAGATTAGCACACTAGTTTTAGGGATGGTCTTGAGCAGTAAGGATGCATGCATAAGATGTGGAGTGTACTGAGGATATGGTGTTGATTTTGAGGGTTTAACCACTCGATTGGTACTTGAGTAAGATGATGGTGGATTTTAGTGATAACCACGAGAGATATCCAGCATAGCAATAATTTTTAACTAGAACTTGATGCTTCGTGGAGGTTTAACCTTAGTCATGGGACAGATGGAGGGTAGGCTAGGGTTCTATTAGTCACTTAGATCAATAACAACCTTTTATCCACCAACTTATGATTTATTGTAGTCCCCCAGTCTTTTCAACGGTTAAGTGCTAGATCATGACATGCCCCATGTTGACAATGTTTGATTTTGATGGATAGCTAACTATTTTTCCTTTTTTGGCCTTTTCGGTGGTTAAGGGAATCTAGGGTTTAATTTGTAAGGTGCTGAAAGCTAGGATTTTCGGTGGCTAATGAACCATTGGTTCGTTTTCCAAGCCACTGAAAGATTCCTTTCCAAAAAATGTATTTAATTAGCTTTCGGTGGTTAATGTCTTCCTGGACCCACTTGCTAAGCTGCTAAAACCTAGGCCTTTTGGTGGCTAATGAACTGTTGGTAAGTTTTCCTAAGCCACTGAAAGCCCCCTTTCCATTTTTTTATAAAAACGACGTCAATAGGCTTTCAGTGGTTAACGCAGTCCTGAGTCAAAACTGTTAGTTGCTGAAAGCTGGGATTTTCGATGGCTAATGAACTGTGGGAAATTTCACATAAGCCACCGAAAGCTAAAACTTTCAAATTTCTTGAAAAACAGAACACGAGATATTCCAATTTTGTTAATCATTAAAAAATCTTTTATAATATATGCTGAAATCTTCACTACTACGAAAAATTAATTATCTGTTTTTGACCTATTGAAAATTATTTTATCTAGGAGATAACATCTGGCTCCTACTCAGGGATGGGAACTTCCCTGTGAGGTCCCAAGAGCCCCAGACCAAAATGCCTTTCCTGAAAAAATAAGAATTAAACCTACCTTCTACTATTCCATTGGACATGGAGTTTATTTTGTAAGCAAAAAAAATCAACTAAATAATATTTTACAATAACAAGGCCTTAAAGCCTCAGATGAAATAGAGTTTTAGAAATCACCCATTTACTGGGCCATCAAACACCTCCTCTCCTTCCAGATTTTGCAATTTGAAGGTGTTGTTCTGCTGCACTTGAGCTATCACAAAAGGGCCTATCCATGGAGAGTCAAACTTTCCATGCTTTCCCTTGTCTTTCCTGACAATATCCCATTTGAGGACCCAATCTCCAACCTGAAAGTTTTCCACCTTTTCCCTTTTGTCAAAAATAATCTTGATCTTCTGTTGATGAGCTTCTGACCTTTCCATCACCTATTCCCTGACTTGCTGCAACTCCACCAAATAAAGCATCCTCCTCACCATGTCATTTGGTTCATCCTGTTCCTCCTAAAAGAATTTTGCAACTGACAGAATCAACTGAATGGGAAAAATGGCCTCAATACCATAAACCAACTTGAAAGGATAAGTCCCTATGGATCTCTTATCAATCACTCTATCAGCCAATAGAGAAAACTTTAGCTTAGAATCTGAGCTTTTCTAATTATTCTCCATTAGTTTTCTGATGATCCTGACTAGGATTTTATTAGATGACTCAGCAAGGCCATTTCCTTGGGGGTAATAGGAAGTGGAATGCATCAACTAAATTCCCATTGAATCACACATGTTAACCAATGCCCCGTCTTTGAAAGCTGGTGTATTATCAGTCACTAAACTTACTGGGAAGCCAAACCTGATAAAGATGTTCTCATATAAAAACCTCATGATGACTTGGTGAGTGGCATTTCATGTAGGGACTGCCTCTATCCACTTTGTGAAATAGTCTGTAGCTACTAGGATCCATTTGTCCTGACCACTTGATGAAGGATTAATTTCACCTATGAAAGCATGACCCCACTGCTGGAAAGGACCATTCACTACAAGAGGTCTAAGGGGCAAGGATCTAAGCTGCTGCTTCCCTATGAATCTTTGGCACTTGTCACAGACTCTCACAAAGGTACACACATCAGAGAAAAGAACAGGCCAATAGTACCCAGCCCTCATAATCTTGTGGGCTATGGTATTCCAGTAATGATGGCCTCCACATGTGCTTGAATGAAACTGAAGCATGACCTAAACTGACTCTTCTTTATCTAAGCATCTCAACAAAGTACCAGACAGATCTTTCCAATACAACAGTTATCAATTACACAAAATTTAACAGACTTAAGTTTAAGAGCCCTTGCTTGATTTAGAGTGAGTCCAGGGGGAACTTCTAACTTTTGCAGGAAATGAATAATACCTGAGTACCACTCACATAAGGACAAGTTCTTAGCTACTTTCTTACTGACATTCTGCTCCTGAACTACCTATGATGTTGTTTCTGTTGCTATCTCTGTCCGCAAGTTAGCTAAAGTTACACAAATAAAATTCATTCCCAAAAGATCACAATTTTCTTTAGCCATGAGTTTAGCTAGACCTTTTCCTTTCACTAGCTTGGTGGGCTTTACTTCTATGTCAAACTCAATAAGCTTGGAAATTCATTTAACTCTCTTTCCATCAATGTCAGGCTAAGTTAATACATCCTTTACAGCAGCTGATGGGACATAGGGAAGGACCTTGGCATGTAGAATGTAAACCTTAAAGGATTTCAATGTCTTGCTGAAGAAGGCAATAGGATGATCAAGGCATTCATCATCTTTTTGTAACAGCACAACTGCTACTGTGTCATAGGATGCAAAGGAGAAAATGCAAAAAGCCTTGGTGTAGTCTGGACTAATCAGAGTGGGAGCTTCCTTGATAGCCGTATTGATGTCTTCAAAAGAGCTTCTTGCTTGCTCTATCCATTTGATTTCAGCCTCCTTTTTCAACATAGAGTTTGTGTGTTTTACCAACTCAGGAAAGTTTGGGATAAACCTCCTGACAAAATTTATCTTACCCAGAAATGACTGAATATCCCTTTTTGACCTAGGTATGGACAATTTTTGGATTCCTTCAACTCAAACAGGATCAATCTTCACACCTTCAACTGAGACTATGTGACCTAGGAGTTTGCCCTTACTGAGTGCAAATTGAGACTTCTTCAGGTTTAGTGACATCCTAAATTTTCTACATTTCATAAATACCCTCCTCAAGTGCTGCAAATGTTCTTCATGGCTGTGGCAGTAAACAGTGAGGTCATCAAGGTATATGAGAACAAATTTGTATTTCAATCCTACAAAATCTAGGTCCATGGATCTCTGAAAAGTGGCCCCAACATTCATCAGCCCAAATGGCATTTTGGCATACATGAAGGTGTCCCAGGGAGTGGTAAACGAGGTATTTTCTTGGTCATTAGGGTGCACAACAACTTGGTTGTATCCAGAGAAACCATCTAGGAATGACATGACACTAGCCCTTGAGACTCTTTGCAACAGATGCTCCATCTTGGGTAATGGATAGTTTCCTTTCTTGGAGCATTTGTTCAGGTTTCTAAAATCCACACATAACCTAATCTCCCCGTTCTTCTTCCTTAACACTACTAAATTTGCAATGCATTTGGAATACCGGAGGGGAATTATGATTTTGGCTTTAAGGAGCTTTTGGATTTCTTTTTCAATCACAGGGAGTAGGAGAGGACTGATGGATCTCAGCTTCTGTTTGAAAGGGACGGTGTCCTTCTCCAGGGGGGTCCTCTATTGGATGATATTGGTGTCATAGGTTTTCAGGTCACTGTATTCCCAAGCAAATATATCAACAAACTCTTTCATAATACTACAAAATTTTGACCTCTGATCAGCAGTCAACTCAGTGGATAGATTTATGGATTTTGGATGACTTTGGCTACCTATGTTTTTCTCTTGGACAACAAGATCTTTCTCCTATTTGGTAGGTTTAAAAGGGACATCATTATGATCAAATAGCTCTTCCAGGGGTACTAGACCCTGAGGTATATAATTACTAGGTAACTGAAAATTGTTCTAATCACCTACTTTATCTTTTAACTTGAGCCTCTGAGATTCTTCCATATTAGGTTTTCTTGATCAATATGCATATCAGAAAATTCATATACTACCTCAAGGAATTTACTAAGCTCATCATCATTCTCAAACACCTTCCAAAATTTTACATTATCAGGCAGGGATGGCTTGTACCTGACTTGGATACCATAGCTCAACTTAGGAGGTAAAGGAGGAACAAATAGACTTGTAGAGACAGCAAGGGAATCATCCAGATGATTCATAGCCCTAGATATATATGAGAGTTCAAAAAACATGAAGGAGTCCCTGAGTTTCCATACCTCATCTCTGTATGCCTTCAATCTGACATTCTTTGCTTGAAAAGTATTGTTCACCTGCTGTATGATGAGATCTGCATCTCCAAAGATATTTATGCACATGATTCCCATTTCTTTAGCATCCTTCACTCCCAGCAGCAACTCTTCATATTCTGCTATGTTGTTAGTAGTCTTGAAATCCATCTTATAAGACAAATGTATAGTCTCTTGTGAAAGAGAAATCAGGACTATTCCTACACCTGCTAAGGCTTGAGTACTGGCCCCATCAAAAAACACGCTCCATACAGAGGTGGTTACCTCCTTAGGTGGTTGATAGGTAGGCTTTGTAAGCTGTATGGATGTTGGTTGGGAATCATCTATCTATAGGATGCATGCCCCAAGTCTGGGTCTATTGCATATATTGGATGGTTTATAGAGTTCTTGGCATTACTGATGATATAGGTGAATTGGTTCTCTCTATAGAATCTCTTGGTCTCCCTTGCAAACATTGGAATTGTAGCATATGTAAGGTCCATATAAAGGGTACCACCCAGCCTTTTACTCCATGAGTGAGACAAAAGGAGGCAAAAATTAGGTGGGATATCAGCTACCACTATGTCCATCACTATACTTTTTGAAGGCAGCTGGGAGAGGTTTATGACGAGATCTTTGATGAGGCCCAGGAATTTGACCTTCCTGGAGTCAAATGAGAACAGATCATGGTAGGGTTTTATAATGCTGAGGCCAAGCTCATCCATCACTACTTTTGGCATTAGGTTATGGGAAGCTCCTAAGTCCAGCAAATAGTTATGAAGGATTTTATCATGGATATTCAAAGATATGTAGAAAGGTGGAAAAGCCTCATCCAACTCTTCAATCATAGGGCCTAGGATTATTGTGGGCTTATCATCTTGCAAGTTCACAAAGTCCGCATCTAGGGGAGTCCTTGGCTAAAGGGATTTCAGTATGGATGCCTTGAAGGCTGCATTCTTCATCGGTTCTATCAAGGGAAAAGGGATTTTTAACTTCTAAATTTCTGACTCAAGATAGAAAGCATAGGACAATTTGTCAGAAGTTATTACCTCTTGTGGTGTGGCTTTGAGTTGCATAGGATCATGAGCTGGTGGTTGTAATGGCCTTTGCTGTTGTTTTGGAGGAATAGTCATCTTCTTTGCAGGAGCAGAAATATTCCTAGCCTGAGGAGCAGGCTGCTTTGCAGGGGCAAGAGTCTTCTTCATAGGAGCAACAATTCTAGATCTCAAATTATAACCTTCTTGATCATCTGCCTAATACAAATATTCTTCCATGATCTGCTCATTCATGAGGGCTTCCTCATAGTCTGCTTGTGTCAGGAAGAAGAGATCTACTTCATCCTCCATACAGTTGATATTGTCTTCTGTCTCTCCTTCTTCTTGAGTGAACTTTGGTTCTTCTTCTAGCACAACATTCTGAAAAGGAGCTCTGATTATTTGATCCTCAGCTTGATTCCTATCCCTTTGAAGGATCTGAGCTGGTGGGTTGTTTCTTCTGTAAGGGACAAAATTAGGGTTTCTGTTAGCAAAATCATTTCGCCCTTTACCCCTCATAGGTATTTGCCCTCGGTCTTTTAGTATAGACATTTCAGCTGTCAGACTGTCCAACATTTTGGCCATTTTCTCCATTTTGTTCTCTGATGAAGAATCCCCTAGAGGATCTGAGGGTTGCTTCTTCCTATCAATATTTCCTTTAACCTTCTGAGATGCAACGATATTGGATTCAACTTCAAGGGCAACATCTTGCATGAGTGACATAGAAGTTGATCTTGTTTCTCTGAGAAGAAGAGATAATTCTAAATCAAAGGAATTGGCATATGTGATTTTGGCTGAAATGTCAGTTGGCTTGGTCTCAGCAGGGATCTTGTTGAACATCTTGTTAAATATTTTGGTGAATTTAGAAATAGACTCACCATTCTCTCTCTTCATATTGCTAAACTTAGTGATATAGTAAAGGTGGTCTCTTCTCTCTCCCCAATGCTTCAAAAATATGTCATCTAGGGCTTCAATGCCTGCTATTCATCCAGCAAGAAACTATTTGAACCATTTCCTAGCCTGACCATCTAGACTTTGCATAAAAACCCTAGTCCACACATCCTCTTGTTCAATGTTTATATTCTCAGCATAACTGTAGAATGCCTCTAGGTGTTCTTCAGCTATGAAATCTCCCTCCCCAGTAAACTTAGGCATGTATTTGAGATAATCTCTAGTAGGCATAGCAGAGAGGGGGTTAGGCAAATTTAGAGGGGCGTATCTGGAAACCAGGATCCTTTCCATTTTGGTCAGAGGGGAAGCCATATTTGAAGTGGGTATGGAAATGGCAGAAAGAGATACTACTGGTGTGGGTGGTAGCTGAGAGAGTATTCGAGGTGGATTTATCTCAATGGAGTCACCAGGGATTGGATCTACACAAGCATCAGTGCTTGAAGATTCCTCAACCCTAAAAAAATTTTATTCAATTATTTATTCCCGAGAATTATATGTTTCAGCAAAAGGAGATTGAAATGGAGGTCTATTTGATATAACAACAGAAATACCTCTTGAAATACCTAATGTAGCTTCCCTTGCAGCTATGGAGATCTGTCTTAGTGAAGCCCTAACAACAGGTCTATTTGATATAACAACAGAAATACCTCTTGAAATACCTGATGTAGCTTCCCTTGCAGCTATGGAGATCTGTCTTAATGAATACCTGATGTAGCTTCCCTTGCAACTATGGAGATCTTAGAATCTCTTCTGGAACTGAAATAGGTGTTACTGGTGGTGCTTGAGGGTTTTCCCTGGTACTTGGTCTTCTTGAAGCCACCTTATTCCAATGGAGTTTCCAGATAGATGATTACAACTAGAATAGTGTCCATACTTTGTCTATCATCAAAGTAGGATCTATGTCGTCTCTCAAGGAGGCTGATCTTCAATCTCCTCTCCCCAGCAACAGTGCCAATTTGTTATCACTCCAGAAAACTCTAGGTTGCAGCTCGAGGATGCCTGGTAACTTAAATGTTTTTAATGGTTTTTCTAAATGGATCAAGTCAGATGACCTAAAGGACCTCACACACTCAAGACATGCATAAAACTTAATCAAAATATAAGGCTTCTAACCACCAATATTCAGAGGGTTCATAATAGGGTGAATAAATGAAGAACTTACAATGCTGGAAAATTCATATATAAAGCAATCACATATGAATGGCTAATCATAACAAGGAAAAATACTTGCAATTCAAATCATCAACACATAGATAGGATGAAAACTATCTGGCATTAGATAAAAATAATAAACTTGAATCAGACATTCAAGCACAAGTACAGAACAAAAAAAAGATGGAACCTGAACATATAATGGCAAAAGAGCTTATATTAAATGATGAATAACAGGAGAAGCTTGATAACAATAAGGGTCTAAAAGTCTTTGAAGTTGAACCCTTGCTTCAACATAAGTCTTAGGCTTTATAGCCTTTACAAAAAATATTCAGATCCTGGAAAGTTGGATCTGATTTACTAAAAATAGATAAAATAAATGTTTTTTGCAAAATTAGGTCAAAAACCCTAATTTAAGTACTAGTCTATCTAACACTAACACGTTTTCACACATTGAACTCTTAGATAACTGTAGTGATTACTGAAATAGAGTTGTAACCTGTTATCTAATAGATAAGCTACGGTTGGTCAAAAACATGTAGGGTTTGTGACCCATTTCTCCTTGATCGCACCCTCCAAACTGGAACAGAACCCCTCCACTGGTGCTTTTCGTCAATTTTCAGCTTTATAATTCATCCCTGAGGTAGTTGTATCTGTCAAAACTGGTTCTGTGTGTCAAAATATCTTTCTGCACCCTTTTTTGCTTTCAGTGGTTAAGGAAGCAGAATCCTGGGTCTATTAGTTGTCGAAAGCTCTGCTTTCGGTGGCTAATGAACAGCTGATGTGTTCGCCTAAGCTACTAAAAGCCATGTTTTATGCAAAAAATTATTAACCTTTAAATCAACTTTTTATAGCTTTTACCTCTGTCCTTCTGGTATTTCTTCATTTTGCATAGTATTTGACAGAGCAGCAGCATCATGAGTTGCCTTAAAATCTTGAAAACTTGGTGCTGCCTCTACTAGGGTTTCTAGTGTGAAGTGAGCTTGAGAGCTAGGGTTTGAGTAGGAATTCTTCATCTGCAACCTCAAAAGTCTGATCATCCTGTAAAGCCTGGTGTTGTCCTTCATAAACCTCAGATTCCTTTTTTGCAGTAGGAAATACATACCTTTCATTTCTAGTGGGGAATTATTCAATTGAGTGTTTTTCTTGGTTAATATCGCATTAGTTCTTTTTATCTCCCTTTCCAGGACCTCTAGTTCATATACTTGCCTTAAAAGCTGGTTGACTCTCTGTGACCTAGGTTTTCTAGAGGAAGCCTCTTCCACTGGTTCACCCTAGTATTCTCTTGGTGTGGGTGATGGAAACCCCTCAGGTTCTGTGGCAGCCTGCTCAGTTAGGTCAACTTCTTGCTCCCTTTCTTCTTCTGAGTCTAAGTAGGGAAAGTTTAGTATATTTCCACTTTGTGTTAGGCCCTCCTTTTCCTTTCCACTGAAGTCTAGATTTCTTTTAGCTTGGTTGGTTTTATAAGTTGGAGAAGGATGATCCACTATCACTGGTGACATAGCCCTCCTCTTCCTCTTTCCACTCCTGGGGGTCGTGAATTTCTTTGAAGGGGACTTTCTTTTATCTTCTGGATGTAAACCTATTTTAAACTCATTCTAGAATAAGAAATATTCCCATGCTGTGTCTCTCCTTTGCAGTAATTCTTGTACAATGATTTGTATCGGGCCATGGTGAGGTAACCTTCCTGTGATTTTAGTGGGTTGGGCCTTGACCTGGTGTGCCATCTTGGTTAGGCTCTTGTGGAGATAGAAAGGTAGGTTTAAAGGGCTTATGCCTATAAAATGATTCATCAATTTGAAGTGGTGTATCATCACCCTGTTATGCATGCCATCACAGGTTATGTAAACCAAGATTGATTTCAATAATTGTTTCCACCTCTCCTCTAGCCAGGTGGATGGAACACTTTTCTTCCATACTACATCTTTGTGTTCAGGTTTTAAGTATGATTTGAATTCCACATTTTTAGTGATGGTGGTATTAAACCATTTCTCCCTAGTTCTTGGGAGTTCTTCCACTTCTGCAATTAGGGTTTCATTAACTTGGAACTCTTCTTTTCCTATCAATGCCTTACATCAAAAGAAAGAGAAAATGCTTCTGCAACTTGCTGGTGTGAACCCTAGATTTTCTCATAGAACCTATAATAGCCTGCATCTTTGAAGAACTCGCAAACTTCTATATGTGACTCAAGATAGCTGATGTCACCTAGCTCCTATCCGAGGGCAGGTCCTCCTCCTTTCCTCATCTCTAGGTTGTTCTTCTTAGTACCTGTAAAAATCAAAATTTGAATTCTATGATGGAGATTAGCGTGCTGGTTTCAGGGATGGCCTTGAGCAGTAAGGATGCATGCATAGGATGTGGAGTGTACTGAGGATATGGTGCTAATTTTGAGGGTTTAACCACTCGATTGCTACTTGAGTAAGATGATGGTGGATTCTGGTGATAACGACGAGATAGACAGCATAGCAATCATTTTAAACTGGAACTTAATGCTTCGTGTAGGTTTAGCTGCAGTCATGGGATAGATGGAGGGTATGCCAGGGTTCTATCAGTCACTTATGATTTACTGTAGTCCCCTAGTCTTTTCAATGGTTAAGTGCTAGATCATGACATGCCCCATGCTGACAGCGTTTGATGTTGATGGATAGCTAACCGTTTTTCCTTTTTTTGGCCTTTTCGACGATTAAGGGAATCTAGGGTTTAATTTGCAAGCTGTCAAAAGCTGGTATTTTCAGTGGCTAATGAAGCATTGGTCCTTTCTCCCAAGCCACCGAAAGCTTCCTTTCCAAAAAACGTATATACTTAGCTTTCGGTGGTTAATGTCTTCCTGGACCCACTTGCTAAGCTGCCGAAACCTAGTCCTTTCGGTGACTAATGAACTATTGGTAAGTTTGCCTAATCCATCGAAAGCCCCCTTTCCAATTTTTTTATAAAAACGACGTCAACAGGCTTTCGGTGGTTAACACGGTCCTGAGTCGAAACTGATAGCTGCCGAAAGCTGGGCTTTTCGGTGGCTAATGAATTGTGGGAAAGTTCACCTAAGCCACTGAAAGCTAAAACTTTCAAATTTCTTGAAAAATAGAACACTAGATATTCCAATTTTGTTAATCATTAAAAAATCTTTCATAATATACCCTGAAATCTTCAATACTACGAAAAATAAATTGTCTGAGTTTGACCTATTGAAAATTAATTTATTTAGGAGATAACAATGTGCATCATATACGGATTAGAAGAATCACTTTATTTTTCCCCCTCAATGGAATATATGGTAATATGTGTAAAGCATTAGTTTGTAATATAAGTTAATTTAATATTCACAAAGTTTGAAGTTTTATAAGGTTTGAATATTTAATTTATTAAATAAAAATTATTATTTGAACTTTGATTTGTTGTAGTATTTTTTGGAATTTGGTGTTTAAAATGTGCTTGTGTGTTGAGGGATATCTGATAACAACTTATTTTTTACAGTTTTTCAAGGTATACCTTGACAGTAATCAAAGAACATGCAGGCTTTTAAAGGAAAGATTTTCTTGAATATAATTACACTTAAACTCTGGTGTTACAATATTTCTCTTTGAAAAATAAGACTTATGTAAACTAACTATGTCCGCGTTGTTGGAGGTTTCACATCACTTTCAGTATAAGAATAGGTTTGTATGATAATTTTATAAAGAAAAATGAATGAATGAATGAGAGGTAGTTGTTTAGATCATAATATTTTAAAGATTGATCATTTTATTCAATATTAATATTTATGGTTTTGATTTCATTTTAATAATTACATAAAAAAATAATAAATAAAATTTCAACACTATATAAATTGAAATTAAAAAAAAAAACTTTAAGTAAATAAAATATTATTTATATTTTGTAATTCTTTTCCAAAAATTAAAAAAATAAAATTCAAAAACTTTAAGTAAATCAAATATTATTTAAATTTTGCAATTCTTTTCCTGAAAGAATGCTTTCATTTATCGTTCTATATCCTTCATCTTTAATTTATATAATTTCACATTTATTAAGAAATGTACTTTATAACAATATATAAACCCCAACCACATATAAATTCAAATATATTATTATCTTTATGTTAAAGTGATATCTCCTTATAATAATTACTATATAAAATATTTAAAAAAATTTTAAAATGTATTCTTAATTTAAAAAATTAAATATACTAAAACTAAATATTTAATCATTAATGTTTACATGAGGACAGCTATGGCAAAGGATACAAATCTCTCCATCAAGATAACCTATATACTCTAATGAGAATAAATAAAATATAAAACACTTATTTGAGTGAAAACTAATAACATATGTTAAAAAGTTAACTATAAGGATTTTTTATTTGATATGATAAGACTTTAATGTTAAAAACTGTATTGATAAATTCAAGTTGAAAGGAAAAAAATGATGATGGAGATAATATACTTTTACTAATTACTAAGTTTTAAGAAGTGGTGCTCCTTTACCATGTGCATGGAGCCCCTCTTACACTTTTCTAAAATAGTTTGACTTAATTATTATTATTATTATTATTTTAATAAGAATGGTTGAGAGGCTTTTATAGAAAAAAATTGAATGAATGATTACATAGATCTGAGATTGGAATTTTCCCAAAGGAGAACCACATCTATAACTCCTTGTTCATCCTTTTCCAGCCTATACTTCTCATGGTATTTCCCTAATCTATGGAGACTATATCTCTTGACAGACTGCCCAAGTAAAAAAACACAAAAGAAAAATATTACCAAAAGGAGATTAAATTCACTTCTAAGGTACCCAGTTTCTTTTGTAAACCTTTTGATTACAAATTAGGATGCCACAGTCTAGGTCGACAACCTTGTTAGCCATTATGTCTGCTTGATAATTATTTGTTCTAAGCAGAGGAAGGAAATTTGTAATATCCTGATTTTGACTCTATTGCATTAAAATTGTACATGGTGTAAATATCGTTATTAAATCATGGTGAGGAGCTCAAGGCCAAGGCCCCACCATTGATTTAGTGTTTTATGTATCGACAATTAAAATCGATACATATGGTTCTCATGCTAGCCATGCGCAATATAATTTGAGACATCATGTAAACATGTAATTTAATAAAATGACCACAGCTAGCTATGCAATGCAACTAAGATATGGGGGCATGATTTCACAAGAAAAAAGAGGGGGGAATTATTGAAACCCTTGATCCAATAGTGTAAATACAAATTTCAATGAGAGAACCCATAAACTCTCAATTACCCATTTTGTCTTATGCAACCAATAATTTAATTTTTCCAGAAGTTGGTTGAGGCAGTTAATGCATTGGGAATGGAGAGGTATGACAGTCAATTTCGTATTGGGGCAAACCATCATTTTTGGAAATTCATATTTTTTCTTATGGGGCAATAAAACACCTAGAAATTGGTGCCCAAACCATTTCTCACCCATGTGTTTCTCTTCCTCACGCATTTGGATCTAGTTGGGCCGTTTTCCTTCACGATTTCTTGCATTTTCCTCATCTATCCATGGCTAGAAACCTGTTTTTGTATTGCGCATCGAATGTGAGAAGAGATTCATGATTTTGGGGTTTATAGAGGTAGTTTTTTCCCATAAATGTGTTCTAAAATCAATTTGTTCACCCAGGGTTGATTTCCCCATCTACCATTTTGTTTTTGGTTGCCAAAACGTTTTTTCCTTCATGCCCAACACTTGTATTTTGTTGTTATGTACATCCTTGTTTTGGTTTGAACTGTGAGTAAGAATTAGGAGTGGAAGAGGCCCAAAATTGGATTGATAAACCTAGTGAAGAGAGGAACCTCACAAAAATATCAAAAGGGGTTTGCTAATATTCTATGCACACTTAAGAGAACACTAGAAGGGAAGGTATGGCCCAAGGGACTGTGTAGCAGTGAAGGGAATACTTCCTTGTGTTGGGTGTGTAGGTATTGTGGAGTCCAAGCTAGATAGATCTTGTGTAGGTGTCCATAGCTCTGGGTTTGAGCTTACTAGCTTAGCAATTCTTCCTTTCCACTGCCTTAGCATCTTGATAAACCCAACTGTGGATTGGCTTGCTTGAACCTTGGTGTGTATTTGGATATGTGTGAGCCTGTTGTTCCCTTTTTCCTTGTGGAAATCATGCCCAGATCGAGGGTAGCAGTTGTGCTAAGAGATTGATGAACACAACTGGCCTACGGTTGGGTGGAACGTTGCAACGACATAGCTAGTTTCTCAAGGAAGCTCATTTTCAAGGTAAGTATTCTCTTGTATTTAATTTCAGCAATATATTTGTTTTAAGAACTGTTATGAATGTATTGAAAGATATTTTCTTCCTCTATATATTATTGCATTATACATCTACATATGTATTTTTATTTTCAATGCATTCTTGATTATGTTCATGTGGCCAAATCCCTGGTTAGATAGAAGTTTGTCGCGTCCTCTCCATTGGCGAGAGTGGAGGGGACATGAAAAAATTGATAGCTTTGAATTCATTGATCATGTACTTTAGGATGTGATGTGTCTTGGTCATTGGGTTCTTGCGATTCTTCACCAGATTCCTTGCTTCCCTTATAACCATCATCTAGTCACCAAAAACCACCAGTTCCTCTATGTCAATATTCCTTGCAAGTTCCATACCTTTAATGAGTGCTAGCCATTTTGCACCATTATCGGTCTTCTTTCCAATTCCCCAAGAGTACTCATTCATATTGCTTCCTTTGGCGTAAAAAAGAACTCTACCTACATCGACTAGCCTAGGGTTGCCTTTCGAATCTCCACTGAAGAATATGGACTTGCAGCCAAGTTCCTTCCTCTAAATACTGAATTCTTCTGAACTCATTCTCAAGTGCCAATTCTGAGGTTTAAAGTTTTTTTTGGGCTGAATCCAGAAAGTGGAGGGTGGGGTCACCAGGAAATCAGAGACCAAACCCTTTTCGTTGTTGTCAATGGTTCCTTATTGATGTTGGCCATTCTTCTCATGGTTAAAGCCTCCACCCAAAGTGCCTTTGTCGACGCTAAAAATTTATCTGGGCTATTTTTTTATCCTTGAATATTTTTTTATTTCTTGCTGCCCATAGCTTCCAACAAATGAATTTTGGAGAGATTTCCATGCTCTTGCAAAGTATGGTATTTTAAATAGTGGTCCATGATAGTAGTCTTTCCAACATGAGAAGAAACCACTCCAATTTGTTGGTAGCGTTAAATAAAATTCCAGTTCCTTGAACGCCCCCTACCAAACCTCTTGCAAAAAATTACAATCAATGAAGAGATGTTCCAAGGATTCTTCTGTGTTTTTGCACAGGATGCATCTCATGGGGCCAACAAAACCTCTCTTCCTCAGGTTCTCCACAGTCAAAGTTTTCTGATGGGACAAAATCTAGTAGAAGATGTTAACCTTTGACAACCCATCCTTGCATCAGACTTTGGACCATTTCCTGTCAACGCTAGAATTTTTTCGATGGCTTGCTGCAATTTTGTATCCTTACTTTACCTCATACGCTCGAGTATTCCCCAAGTTCCTGCCATTTTCTAATCTATGATTAACAGGAGAAAACTCATGGAGCATACTAAGGAACACATTGTAGTTTATCCATAAGTTGGTTTACATCTCCAGATCAAACCAGCTATCCCATCTTCCACGGCTCGTCCATCTTGAGAGACAGTACATCATGCAGATGCTTTCCTGCTCCATCTAATTCTTAAGTTTTGTTAATTCATGTTGGTATTTGACTGGGGAATTGGGTCCTAAATTTTCCACCCAAAACTTTATCTTATTTTTGTTTCCTGGAGTCCAGAGTAGTTTGTCTTGGAGGATGAACACAGCTTTCTTGCATAGCTCCCATATGGGCGTTCCTTTTCTACCATGTTCAATAGGTTCCACACATCTTCATCTATCCCCCTGCATATATTTTTTTTGTAGAATCTCTTTCCACCACACTCTTTTTCCAAAAACAGTTCTCCAAAGTGGCCGCCCAATTCCAGGTTCATTTTGATGGGATCTCTTATTCTAGCACCGCCACATTTTTTTGGCATGCAGACCATGCTCTAGTTCACAAGGTAGATTTTTTTTTTACCGCTTGATTTAACTCCCTACCATAGAAATCATCTTAGTTCTTTGGTTACAACTTTTAGAGTTTTCTTGGGGACTAGTGAGATCGAGCATGCGTAGATGGGATAGGCAGCAAGAATGGAATTAATGAGAAATAGCTTACCAACGAGATTGAGTCATCTTGTCCCCCAGGAAGAGATTTTATTTTTTATTTTGTCAACCAGTCCTTTCCACTCAAAAACTATTTTCTTTCCTTTGAAGATTGGTATCCCAAGGTAATTGAAGAAGTTCCAAAATACATTTCCTTCGAATCTGAGGGTCCTTCCAATGCTTTCCATGGTTCCTGGAGAGAGATTCCATCTGTATACTTTTTACTTCTCCGAGTTCACTTTTCCATCAAATGATTTTATGAAGTTAGATAAGACACCATTGAATATTTCAACAATGATTGTATATGCACCTACGAGAAATATGGTGTCATTTGCGAACTGTGCATGGTTGACAACTTTGAATCCTCTATCTACCTTTAAAACTTTTAATTCTCCGGAGTCTTGCAGCTGTTCAAGTTTCCTGCTCGTTGATTTAGCCACCAAAATATAGAGGAAGGGAGACATGGGGAAGCCTTGCCTCATGACCCTGGTTGCTTGGAAGAACTTGGTAGGTCTACCATTACTAGTAGAACACTCCATGGGCTACTGATGCAAGCTTTGACCATTTGACAAATATTTTGGAGAACCCAAATTTAGACATGATTTTGAAGAGATAGTGATGGTTCACACTATCAAATGCATTGTCCATGTCCAGTTCAATGGCCATGCCTTGTTGCTTTCTCTCCATGTTGGAATGGATAGCTTCCTGAACAATAATTATGTTTTCAAGTATCTGGTGCCCAACTACAAAACCACCTTGTGATTCTGAGATGAGACAATCCGTGATGTTTTTCATTCTATTTACCAATATTTTTGAGAGGATCTTGTACGAGGTGTTGTATAAATAAATTGGCCTAGATCTATTCAGCGAGGTTGGGATTTTTTCCTTTTGAATTAAGGACAGGAAGGATGAATTGGTGGCCCCACTGATCTTGTCTTTCTTCGTAGTCCAATTTAACATTATTTTTAAATATTCTTTAATGATATCCCACGCTACTTTGTAGGAATTTATGGTAAATTCGTCTGTTCCAAGCGCTTTGTCATATTGTAGAGACTAAATTTCATTTTTGATCTCATATTCAAGGATGGGTTTTTCTAGCTCTTTTTTCTCTTCTTTATTGATGAGCGTTGCTATTCCAGAAAGGAGGTCTGATTGTGCTTCTGGGTCACCCTCCTCGCTATCTGTGTAGAGCTATCGAAAATGGTTAAAAGCATGGGATTTTACTTCCTCCTTCCCTACGATATTTTTCCCATATATGTATTTTAATTCTTTAATGATGTTGAACATTTGACTAACCTTTTCTTGTTTGTGAAAATATTCAGTGTTGTTGTCTCCTCCCTTTAGCCAAAGTTGCCTAGACTTTATCCTCCATTGCTCTTCCTCTTTCCTTGCAGCATTTAGAATTTCGATGTTCAACTCTTTTTCTTAGCTCAACAACGTTGGAGTAATCTCTTTCATTTCCATTTCTGAATGGATAGTGTCCATCTTAGTCTGCACTTTAGTTTTCTATTGACTGGGATTCTTGTAGACATTTTTTTCCCATCTTTTGATTACAGATCGCACGGCTCTAAGCTTTGATTCCTAGATGTAGCTAGTTGATCCTTGATATTAAAGGTCCCATGCATTTTGGATTATATCAAGTATTTTTTCGTCTTGTAGCTGAATCAAGTTGAATCGAAATGGGATGGGCCCAATATTGGAAGGTGGGTTTAGATTCAAAGAAACAGGCTTATGGTCGGAGACTGCTGAAGGTAGGGTGAAAGATGCTAGAAGGAGATCTTTTTAAAGGAAAGTGGATCTTACCAAGAGTCTATCCAGTCTCGCCACAACATGACCTGCTCCATATCTTCTGTTTCTCTAATTGTACTTCCCATTCCTTAGTGGATTATACAACAGGTCCAAATATGAGATCAAGTCCTCCATCTTCTCGCCAAATGGATCTCTGACCCTTATTCCTCCACGTTTCTCCATCTGTGACTTAGTAGTGTTAAAATATATAGTAATAATTAGGTGGTTTCCTCACATATTCCCCTTTAGCTTGGGGATATATTCCCAAAATATTACCTTATCTCTATAGTGTGTTGTTCCATATACATTACAGATGTATATCAAAGTTGGGTCATCCTTTTCCTGGATTTTGGTGAGAATACAATGGTGGCTTTCCCTTATAGATATTATTGAAAATTTGTTTAAAACTAAGGTGGCTATTCTTCCAGATGCTCCTTTAGAGCTTATGGATTTCCCATGGCAGTTTTTCCAGAAGCAAGAGAGTGCCATAGTCTCCACTTCTAGCATTTTTGTCTATTGGATTAGCAGTATGTTAGGCTTCTCGGTTTTTACTATGTATTTTAGTGCTTCTACTTTGCTTGAACCTCCTGTCCCCCTGTAGTTCCAAGAGACGGATTTCATAATTTTTTATGTGATTGAGATCCTGCTCGAGATCTGCCATCTAGTTTTATCCCTCCTAGGTTTCTAGGATTTTGTAGAAGTTTTGTTTCTTCAATGTTGCATTGTCTTCCTAGTTCCATCTCTCTTTCTTCTTCTTGTTCTCTAGGATATCTTTGTGACTTTCTTCCTCTAGTGTTTAGTTGCAAAACTACATCATGTAGTTCTTGGGAATCTTGTGAAGGATATTGCTCTGGGTAGTAGCCCTGCTGTGCAACTTTAGTATGTTTTACCATCTCTTCCTGAGATCGCCCTAGTGTTGTAGAACCTTTAAATTATTTTTCTTTCCTTTCATTACTGGGAGATGGTGGGAGGCTAGTAGTTGTTGGGCTCTCTTCTTATTCCGCTTCTACTGTTATGATTTCTAACGATGGAATATCTCCCTCTTCCATGTGCAATGCCTAGAATTGATTGTTGGTTGAAGCTTCTTTCCCTTCTTGGGGATTTTCCTTACTTGTCGTTGGTTGCGATCCACTTGATAATGGGACTGGTTGAGGCATTCTCCTTCCCATTTTAACTTGGTGCCATCTTTCCTCTTTCCTTTTTTATGGAATTTCTTGAATTGCTTTTTGGCAATTTTTTATGAAGTGCCCATATTCATGGCACTTCTTACTCTTAAATGGCAACTGCTCATAGTCTACTTTTTGCATGTGTTCCCATCCATCCATGTACATGTTTACCACTTATGGAAACCCTTTTTCCATATCTACTTCCACAGAGATCCTTGCATAGGAGTACAAAGGGCCCTTGGTTCTGCTTTGTTGATGTAATTACTGAGGTAGTTCCCAATTTCTTACAAAGTTTTGTTGCTCCAACAATGCAAAGGAAGGTGGGGTAGGTGGACCCATATCATGAGCACTGATGGCACATCCTTTTCTGTATTGAACAATAAGCTCCAATGATTTAGATATAGGCCGCGGGGAACCATGAAGTAAGGCCCGCTCCTGAAGATGAGAGCTTTGTCTTCTTTGTTTTTGAATAAAAGGGTGAAGAATCCCTTTCCACAAAATCACTATTTCAAGACCCCAGATATCAAGGGCATCTTTTTCTTGTTTATCCATGTATCCATAGTTTTTGGCGAAGGTCAAATTCCCATGAACTCCCCAATTAGGGCTTTCTGACTCAGTGCAAGGGATTTCAATCTTGAAGCTGCGGACATGATCTGCATTCTTGGGCTAATGTTCTCTTGATGAAGTTAGAATCGTTGGAATCTGGTCCTGGGGGAGGTGGCGTGGAATCCACCAGAGTTGTAGATGTTTCATCTAATATTCGATGACATTCCTCCGAACTTAGATTCATAGGAGGATCCATTCAAGAAGCCACCCTCGAGGTTAGTCAATACCAGATTCTTTCAATTTTGATCATAGATTTCTTAATTTCTCTGTAGTGTTCAGGGGAGGAGCAGTCCTTTGCATGCACACCAGCCTCTCAACGTTGGAGCTTCAGATCTGTGCAAAGATCGCAGACATTTGCTTCTTCCTCCTTGATCAATTTGTCATCCCTGCAAGTCTTGGCTGGTTCAGTGATCGTTCAAAACTTGGTTCAAATTGTGGTTCAGATCTACAATGTATATGTATCTAGTTTGACTTAATTATTAATATAGATATATTTTAAGTTTAAATTGATTAAAGATAATAGAAAAACATTTTCACTAAAAAAATGATTCTTTGATAAATTCAAGTTGAAGATGGATCTACCTTAATTTTATTTCTTTTAGCTTTCGTTTACAATTTAAACATGCATGGCTATCTAATGGATTTTATTTTTATTTTTATTTTTTTGTCACATAGATGTACTTGACAACATATAATCTATACTACAAAAATACTTCACAAAGGTCTTAAAATCAAATCTCACTAAGTCACTTGGGGTTACTAGTTTTGCTGACACATATGTCCAAATGAATCTACAATAACTAGAGTAATGTCTCAATAAGTGAGGGACTACATTTCTCCAAGTTGATTGTACTAGTTATAAATTTACTACAAACTATTGCCACTATTTAACCAATACATATTTTTGGTTAAAAAGTTGTTTTCATATTCTTTGACATGTAGTAACATGTTTTAGAATTATTTGAATAATCAACAACAATTTAAGATTTAAAAATAATCTTATTTTATTTTTACAATTATATCATTGATTTTTTATAGTTATTTTAGTTTTTAGAGTAAACACAACTAATATATTTAAAACTTAGGCGCTAATTTACTTTACACATCTTTTAAATAAAAGGCATGTACGAAGAAACTATGTTGCTTATTTCACTTGTATTTTTATTTTCCATAGTAGCTTTGGAAGTGAAATAAATCTACAGCAGGCAACCACAAAGTATTTACTTAACCATAGCTTCCTTTAAATGGGTCTCTTATATGCCCCCCACTTGCATGGTGCATGAAGGGGCATGTGGATTGTGGTTAAGTGAAATTCCTTAGTAAAGCCAATCCTTTCTTTTGGCTTGGATTGGTGAGCAAGTATATTAATGGAGGATATGGGGATCCAAAAAAATCAATGAATGCACCTTGAATCGATGATTTTGCGAATAATTTGTCACATGAGTCCTCCAATTTGAAAAAATAGATATGATGTTCATGTGCATCAGAGTTTAAAAATCAAACTATTATTATTATTTTATGAATTTGGTTTTAAGGAGGCGTAAATCACCTTTAGATCATAGTTCTCCAAACATTAACGCGTAATTAAATTATAATATTTTGAGTTTCTTTTATTTCTATTTTAGACACAAATATGTTATCTTGTGCTATAAAAACAAAGTTTTGTCACTTTCATAAGTGGTGATACATACTATTGTCATTGTAATACTTTTTTATTGTTTAATATATGTGTTTAATTATACTTTCACGAGTGTGATTGTTACTCTTTGCATGTACTTTAATTCCATAGAAAAGGAATACATCTCAAACCTAGGAGGTCCCCAAAGGCTCCTAGAGCCACCGTCGCTTCGTCTGGTTATTCATGCTTGAGGTAGTCTTTCCTTAGCAAAGAGCCAGGGAATCCTCATAGCCACAAGGTGTGGGATTAGGTATTTTATGCTTTGTGGAAAGTCTTCAAAATTCAAAACAGATTTTTACCATTGGCACGAGACATTGCCACCTTGTGGCTCTTGTTTATTAAGAAAATCCCCTACCAAAACCATTTATATATTAAAGCTAGTATGTGCATCATATAAGGACTAGAAGAATCAGCATATGCTACATAGCCTTACTTTGTTCTGATCATATAGTCCCTCAAATATTCCACTATGGTTAATCATGCCTCATTTATAGACTATATGGTCCAATATTTATTTCTTTACTTGATATATATAAGTGGTGTGTTCAAGATAGTTCACCATGTTCTTATAAATGAATCCCACTCTTTATATTGAAAGGGAATCTTGGTTTGCAAAAATATTGGTTACTCCTAGAAAGTACCTTCCGTCTTGTATGTAGAAATAACTAGAAATGTGAACCTAGATATGTCCACATTACACTAAATCAAACATGTCAACATGGAGTTTAGTATCTACCATCCTTTTCCATTTCCCTCAAGGAATTAGGAACCGATCTTCATTAATTTTATTAATATGATACCAATCAATCAACATAAATTGTATTATGTATATTATCTTTTGCATCTTTGTGATGTAAAAGTGACCTTTTAGTGTGTTTTTAAAATAATATGTGATGCAAAACAACTCTAAATTGTGCCAATAAACTATTAGTGTTTTAATTAGTGCCACTAATATGACACTTTATAGAATGCATATCGATAAATATGATCCAGGTGGATTCTAGTAGCATACCACCCATTCCACTAATTTAAAATTGTTTCACATCTTGTCACCTTTACTTCAATTTTTCAAATCTCAAAATTTTGACACATTTTTGGGGAATTTCCCTTACTTTTTTGGAAGTGGATGTAGGAAAAAAATTCTTTAATTATGTGGCCTACCAAACTCATAGAGCATGATTTAATCTTTGCAACAGTCCAATAAACCCCCTAAACTAAGTTTGTATGCAAACATTTTTCTCATGGGAATTATGTATATTAGCTAGCCTCCTCAGTACATGGACTCCTTTTCCCACACTTATATGATCTAAGGGGGGGAATATATGGTGTTAAATATGATATGGCCCAAAGGGGAAATATATGGGGATAAATGTATATGTAATAGTGGTTGACCTAATTAATGGGCCTCACTTACAACAAGGAAGAGGTATCTATAGAGGTAATATAGTCATTATTGAGAGAACATGTAAGTTGTATGATTGTCAAGGTATTTGGAGAAGGTTATCCTACACTTTAATGATTTATTGTGTAACTCATCTCTATTACTAACATTGTATTTTTTCTCCACGTTTAGAGTATTGTACATGGTGTGTACTTTGTTATATTATGTGATCTTATGGATTTGGATCATAATATGCATCATTTCCTAGGGTTTGTTGTAATCTCACAGATCACAAAGGGTTACCAATAATACACATTAGATCATACAGACATAATAGACACAAGAGACAAGAACATAGATGTAAAATAACATATTATATTATATTATGAGGGTCCATACAAACACAACACTAAACCGAGTTCTCATTTGGCTCAACAGCCTAATATATATTATTTACAAATAGTTACATATAACTACCTGTCGATTCGGTCAACTGACACGACATTATGCAACCGACCTCATCTCCTAATAAGTTGGTTTTTCGACTAGTCTGCTCATTGACTAGCTCCTCCAACATCTCCCCCGTGAACAAAATCTTTCTTCGTCTCGAAGAAACAGGGGAGGTACTCAAAATTTGTATTGTCTGAGATAATTACTTTATTGTTTGTTTTCATGGGCTATGTTATCGGATGGTTGGTCATTTTTGTGAGCATATTTCAACAATTACTTCCATAGTAACAGCCAGTTGATGTTGAAATCCTATCCAACTTTGTAGTACTTTCTGGATGTCGATGGTCAATGTTGTGATGCTTGATAAAGTCAACATCTTCTCTTGGATGGGTAGGTCTGCTATAATTTCCATGTCGGGTCCCAATAATTGATCTCTTTCTTCTGCTACTTCTAGTAATCTTTTCATCTATTGGCAGATTTTATCCAGTCTATCCAAGCTTAGGAGTGCTTGCTGGACCCACTGGTGTGCTTGTCTTTCTAGTCTCTGTAGTTTGGCTGCCTCCAGTACGATTTGATCTTGTATTGTATTTCTTAGTGCTTCTTCAGTGCTTTTTCTTATTTCCAATGCTTGAATCTGTTCTCGAGTCTGTCGGGTTTGCTGAAATACTTGTCTATAATAAGTAGGCCAATCACGGAGTACCTCCTCAGTGATGACAGATTCTTCCAAGTGGTATTGCAGCACTTTGTAAGCTTCTGAGAATGTTGTGTACTGTTGCATTAATAATATGGATGTCTCTTATTTTTTATATTCTTTTGTATTTTGCATGTGTACTTGTAGGGTCGCCACCACACTCTCAAATAGTTGATATGCTTTTTTTAGTGGCTTGTCGGTTTCAGCTTCCATCGGCCTTGGTATTATAGTTTGAGCTAAGTTTATGCATTTTGATAGGAATTCGACTTGTTCATTCTTAATGTCGTCAACCTACTGTTGTCTAGTCTGGATTCTTGTTTTTGCCTCGGTGGCCAGAGTTTCTAAGAGTTGTCCCAAATATTTGTCTCTTAGTTTTGTTGTGTCGACTGCAGTAGTCGATCCCAGCTGGCTAAGGTGGATCTTTGTCGACCTATGCTCTTTATGATGTTCCTTCTTCTTTTTGTCTCTTTTTCTCTTGTGTTTATGTTGTTTTGTCTGTTGTTGTGCATGTGCATCTGCAAGTGGTGGGTTCTCCTGTGGTTGGTTTTCTAGTTGCTAATATTTAATGGTAGGTGTAACTTCTGGTTGCCTTTCTTGGGTGGACCTGTAGTTGGATGCGTATCTAGAGGATTTGGTACAGATGGTTCAGGGTTTGTTATAGGTTTTGGATTGGGAAGTGGTGGTGGAGATGGTGAATGGTCAGGTGTAATTGGTGTAGTGGGGATATTGTCAGGCAACAATGGATTGTCGACTTCTGGTGGTGAGTCTTCGAGGTCATCTAAGAACAAGTTGTCGATTACCTTATTGATTGCTACCATGTTGGCCTGGTTATCTTATTCCATACCTCCAACTGGTTCATTGGGTAATGGTGGCTGGGGGTTATCTGAGGGTATAATTGATGTGGTGCGATTTATTACAAAAGTCGACTTAATGGTTCCTATAGTTCTTGGTTTTTGTGGTATCTGGCCAAGTTGATGTGCTAGGAGTTGGTGTGTTGTGCTAGATTCGACCAGAGAACACTTTGTAGAAAGTTTCTGGGTTGAAGTAAACAGTTCTGGAAGTTTTTCAATGAATGCTTGGAAGTCACCATCCTGGTCGAACCTCTATTTTAGGGTTTCTGGCATAGCATTTTTGCAAATGTTGACTGGGCTTATGGTGGGTATCTGTGTGGTGTCTTTCCCTTGTAATCTGGGTTGGATATGGGGGTGGGGGTGTAGACACTAGGTTGACAATGTTTTCATCAACTAAGGGGGGTGTAGTTTTTACCTTTTTCGGCCTCCCTTGCTTTGCTCCTATCTCGACGAAGCGTCTGAACTACATCTCGATCGGAACTGTGTTCACTACATCATCTTCTATGATGTCGATGGTCATAGCTACTAGTTCGTCTTCATCTTTTGATTCTGAGAGGATAAGCTTGCGCTTCCCCTTCCCTTTTTCCTGAGTTGACTTTATTCTTGCGGTTGCTATTTACCTTGCTAGCTTTCTGATTTTTTCTTTGGTTACAACGTATTCTGGGTTATCAGATTCAATGTCTTCCTCTAGTCCTTCTTCTCCCTCTTGTTGGTGAACCAGGCTAATGTTTTTCTCCGCTGGTTTAGTCACTTGATGCTCAGTCGGTGTACTTTCCCTTTGGGTCAGTGGTGGTAAAGTTGTTATTTGTAGTTTGTTAGTGTCTTCTACTAGTGTCTCTTCCAACATGAAGGTGCTGATATATAGTCGGAGTTCATAGTTCTCCTCCTTCTCCTAGTTAGTTAGTGGTTCTTCAATTGGTAGGTTTACTTCTTTAGCCTTTGCTGGTATTGATAATTTTGTATTTGATTGTCGATCTAGCTCTTGGAAAATCTCTTCTACTGTTGGGTAATAGTCGAGAGGTTTTACTTTTGCTCCCTATATATACCAAACTACAGTGTGGTCAAGTTCTAGTTGGATGTGTTCTATTTTTGGAAGACTTCTTTGGATGTTCTGAGGCACCCTCCATCTGGTTCTCTAGATTTTTAAGTTTTGGAACCAATTTTCCAACAATACTTTTCCATTTTCTAATTCCCTCATTGTTCCATTCTACGCAAATGGCTTGAACTTCCACATGTGGTATTTGTGTGGTTCTTGAAACTGTTTATCCCCGACTGGGCACAAGCGGTACATCACTATCCAGTGTATCAGAGATGGAAACCTTATAATTCCGGCCAACTCCTAACACTTCTCACATATAGATTTGAGCATGTCGGCACATACTGAGCCCACCTATACACTTTTCCTATTTATGCTATTGTGTCTACCGCTTCTAACATATCTAGCTTCAGGTCAGTCCCTCGTCCTATAGGGGTGAGCCATGTTGCTATGATTTTGGCCACAATTTGTGGCGTCCAGGCTTGTATTTGACTGATCATTAGCCCTTTTGAGTTTTTTCCTGATGGTGTCCTTGTTAATCATTATACCAATCCTTATTTTATGCTGATAGGGACAGGGTCACCTTGGTTTGAGAAACTAGTCAGCTTGTATATACTTCGCTAGAGATTTCTACTGGCCTGTTGAAGTAAACATTTTTGTTGTGGTATCGGTTGATAATGAATTTTACCGCAGTTTCTTTCATTCCTCCGAAAATCGCCATGAATGGTGTGTTCATGTAGTTCATAATGTAACTGTGGTTTATCTTTTCTACTTGTTGTGTCTGTTCCTTGTCGATATAAGCCCATTCCTTGATTTCAGCCCAAGTTTTCGCCCATGAGGTTTCTTGTACTTTGGTGTTCTTGATGTTTCTTAGTTGTCTCATGAGTGGGGTTTCTGCTGATTGTAGTTCCCTTGTTTTTGCATCTGCGGCTATGGTTTTCTTTGGGGCCATCTCGTTGGTCTCTTGGTCAACTTTTCTTACAGGTTCTTGTGTCTCAAATTTCTGATTGCTGAATTGTTCGATCTCTTCAAAATACGGTAAATGATATTTCTCTAGTCCGATATTTATAGGTGGAGCGGGTGACATTTCTGTCTATGGATGTATTAATGGCGGAAGTGATGGTCCAGCACGGTCTTTGGAGTTTGTGTTTATTGCGATTTTATTTTGGTACTCCTTCTATCCGTAGTCATGAAGGCGTGATTTGACCTTCGGGGTCATCGGTCAATGCCGATCATGTGAATGGTCGATGGCGGTATGTCGATGGGTTTGGTGTCGGTTGTCGAAGCGCAGGTTGTTATATCTTTCATAATTTCCTGTCATCTTGGGTTATGGGTGTTGGTTATGTTTTGTTGTTTTTAGTCTTTTTAGATTTTTATAGTTTTTGTCTAATAGTTATGGTCGTTATATGTATGTCTCTTTTTTTTTCGAACTTGTTTTAATTTTTGTACCATTTCAGTTGGGCACCATTAACAAGTTTCTGAAATATTATGCCTTGTAATTTCCTTAGTCAGACTGATCTGTTGGCATAAATATCTTCGACAATGTAAGGTCCCTTCCATTCTGTGTGTAACTTTTTGGGTTTTTCTTTTACTCAACTGTTGTATAGTAAGGCGAGGTCCCCTACGAATAGATTTTTTTTTGATATTGTGATCATGCCAAACGCTATGCTACTGTTTTTGGATTCCTTGATGTTGTAGAATGAGCAGTCGGTGTTCCTCTAGCTTGCTTATTTGCATCAGTCGGTCCTTCCTACCTTCTTCAACATTGACATGTAAAATATCTGCTATGATAGGTGTTTGCTGTAGAAAATGTAGTGGAACAACTGCTTCTTGGCCATAGACTAGTCGAAACGGTGTTTGGTCGATTGAACACTAGTATGCTGTTCTATAAGCCCATAGTACTGCAGGTATCTTTTCGTCCCAATCATCTTTGTCGATATTGCATATTTTTGTTAGACCCCTTATTAATGTTTTGTTGAATGCCTCTATTGCTCCATTCGACTGAGGGTGATAAGCTATACTACATCGGTGGTCAATTTTGAACTGGTAGGTTAGTGCTTTGATGGTTTTGTTAATAAAGTGTGAACATTGGTCACTAATTAGGGTTATTGGGCATCCAAATCTAGTAATTTATATTTTCATAGATGAATTTAGCAGCTATCTCACTGGAACATGTGTCGACTAGTTCTGCTTCTGCCCACTTAGTTACATATTCTACTGCGTTTATTATGTATCTCGCACCTGTTCTTTTTGCTGGTATTGAAAATGGTCCTGTGAAGTCGATGGCCCAAATTTCAAATGTCAAACTTGGGTTTACTAATATCAAGGGCATTTCTGTATTAGGCAGAGGTTGACCCAGTCGTTGAGATCTGTCGCATTGGCTAACAAACTTTTTACAATCCCTGTATAATGTCGTCCACCATAGCCTTGACTGTTGGATTTTCTTGGTAGATGTGTCTGCTTGAAAATTTCCTCCTATCGATCCATACTGCGCCTTGTACATGATATTATCTCTTTCATGTTCTAATCCACATCTTTTGAGGATGTCGTCCAGGCTCATTTTATATAAAAATACATTTATGAGGCTATATGGTGCAGCTTTCATAGCTAAGATTTGTTTCTTTTTTCATGCTAATTCCTTCTGGTGCTTGACCATTTTCTAAGAATTGAGCTATTTCTTCTAATTCTGTCAGGACTGCTTCTATTCGAAATAAGTGTGCATCTGGTAGGTCGTCTTCAAATCTTGTCGGCTCCTCTCCTATGTCGATTCCCGATAAGTGGTTGGGTCCGACATTTAATTTTCCTGGTCTAACAACGACTTCAAATTCAAATTCTTGGAACAATAGTAGTCATCGACAAATTCCCCCATGGTGTAAGGGTTGTTTACAAGGTATTTTAATGCTTGTGATCGGTATAAAAAATGAAAGGGTTGGCTAGTAGGTAATGTCAATACTTCTGTAGTGCGAAAACTATTCCTAATTCTTCTCTCTCTATTGTCGAATAGTTTCTTTCTGCCTTATTTAGTTTTATGCTGCTATAAACTATGGGGTAATCCATTCCATCGTCCCCTGGTTGTGTTAAGATCGCTCCTATTGCTGGGCCTGATGCGTTGATATGTACGTGAAATTTGATCGACCAACGGGAATCTTAGGATGGGTGCCTCTACTAGCTTCATTTTTAGTGTTTCAAATGATATGTTACATTCATCTGTCCAGTTGAAATCTTGATCTTCTCTTAGTAGTTCTTCCAATGGATAGGTCATATTTTAGTAGTATCTCATGAATTTCCTGTAATATCTTGTATGACCAAGTAGTACCCTGACTTGTTTTGGGTTCACTGGTGGTTTTAAGTTGAGGATAATTTTTATTTTTGCAAAGTCGACCTTGATGCCTTCTTGCATACAATGTGTCCTAGTAGTATCCCTATAGGATATAGGAATATGCATTTCCTTATGTTAAGAGATAACTGGATTTTTCGGCATCATTCCAACATGAGCCTTAGCCATTTGTAGTGATCTTTCAGCATAGAGTATATTGTCCAGTCATCGAAATATACTGCCATTGTTTTGTAGATATATTCTTGAAATTTTTTTACCACTATTCTCGAAAATACTGCAGGTGTGTTTTTTAGACCAAAAGGCATAACTCTGTATGCAAATGATCCAAATTCACATATGAATGTCGTCTTTTCTAATGTTCTTTAGCTATTGGTACTTGGTTATGACCTGAGAATCTATTTGTGAACGAGTAACATTCATGTCCTGCAACTTCATTTAGGATTTCATCAGCATAGGGTGTTGGGAATGGGTCTGTTAAGGTGACTTTGTTTAATTCTCTGAAGTCGACATAGATCCTTAGCTTTGTCGAGTCATGTTTCTTTGGTTGTACAACCATTGGACTTTCCCATTCAGATTGGTTAATAGGGTAGATAATTCCTGATGCAAGCATATTATCAATCTCTTTCTTGACTATCTCTTTGTATTTATGAGCTAATTTATATGTCCTCTTCTTTACAGATCGGGCATCAGGTTTAATTTCGATCTTCATTTCGCCCATTTCATGGACTCAACCTTTGAGATATTTGTAGTCTTTAGCGAATACATCCTAGAATTCTTTTAGTAAGTTTACTATTTCGATTGTTTGTTCTTCACTCCAGTAATCACCAATTTTTGCCATTTTTGGTCAACCATCATTTGATATGTCAAATTCTTTAGTTTTAACTTTGGCATTTAACCATTCTAGTGCTTTAGCTTCATTGATCAGTCCGCTCCCTTCTTTGAATTATGAAAATGTAGCAGGAAAGTTTGCTGTAGTCATTCAGTCGATATCTTCTTTGTCGGCTGTCTCGACTTTAAGTACTATGCAAATTGATTTTGTTGTTTCTGAATGGTATGATTTCCATCGAAATATTTTCCCTTCTGGATTTTTGTTTTCCATTTGTAGTCTTGTTGACTATGGTATTGTCTTGGTTTGTATGTTTTTACATGTTATTGTTGGTCGGTCATAATTTTGTGTTAGGGTGTTTTTCCCGGTTAGTTCTATAAATGCTTTGATTTGTTTTGCAGTTTTGACTAATTTTTCGTTTTGTGGTATAGAGATGAAGTCTTTGATGAAGCTCTCTCTAAGTTCATTCCATTGAAATGTTTCACCCCATGCTTCTTCCATTTTGTACCATTTGTTTGGTAAGTGGATAGCATTGATGGAAACATGTGTGGCCATGTACATTCGTCTTTATATCCAATTCTTTTCCACTCTCTTTCACATGTTCTTATCAGTTCTTCTGGGTCCTGCCCCTGGATGAACATAGGTATTTGGGCTTGTTTGGTTAGCATTTTTACTCCAAATCTTTCTACAAAGTAAGTCGAAGTTGTTGTCCATGTCTGCAATCTTGATTTATGGGTATCCCACCATCTAGCAGCTTATCCTGTGAAGGTTTCTACTAGGCTTTGTAGTCGGCCATGTTCACCAATGTTTTTAGATACTTGTTCTATATGCATAACTGGTGATTTTCTTTCTTTGTATCTTGGGATTTGTTTGATACTTACATTTGTTGGTTTTAAGGTAGGGTATTCCCTGCTTTTTTTCCAAATATTTTTGGGATTATGGAAACTAAGAAACATTATTGGACCGGTTTCTTCTATACTGTCTGAATGGTCCAGCAACCTCTTTCCTGTGTCTTGTAGTTTTCAACTTCCCAATCATATAATTCTGCGTCTAAATTGTATCCTACTGAGTCTTGATTTCCTAAGTGAAGCTCACCATAGGCATTGGGTTTTGTGTAGTCTTCATTATTTTGTATTTGGTATAGTTATCGGATGTCAACTTCTTCATCAATAGGTTCTATCCACTGTCCTCCTTGGGATGGGTGGATAGGTACTATGACTTTTTATCCATTCCCTTTTATTTTTATCCTTTCTTTGTCTAAATATATCAATGCATTCATTTTTCTTCCCCAAGGTCGACCTACTAAAGCTAGGAAGGAACTAGATCCTTCCTTAGGGTCAATAATCTCAAAGTCGACTTCGGTCGATATTCCTTTTATTGTCGTATCAAAATTTCTCCAAACTCCAATAAGTTTGATCAGACCTTGGTCGGCTAATTTGAGGTATATTCTTGACTCATGTAGTCGAGGTCTACCCAATTGTTCCCAAGTGTCACGAGTCATAATATTTACTTGTGAGCCGAAGTCGAGTACAACTTGTCGAACATGGTATCCTTCAATTTCTAAGTTGACAAGTGGGTCGACATCACTTTTGTCCTTTTGGTTTAGACTGCATATGTTTTTTTTTTGTTTTTCTATATTATTGTTATACTTCATATTATACAATAATTCAATGAATTTAGATACCACTTTATCATCTTGTACTAAACGTATTAATTCTTTAACTATGCTTTGTCGACTATCATCATCTTCTTCTTGTCTAGAAAATTATTTAAATATATTCATTGTGTTAGTATACAATTGTTTTTGTGTAGTTGGGTTAGGATAATCGTTCTTTTCTTTTATTTTTCTTATGCGTGGATTATCACTCCCAATTTTTGTCCCTTGTTGAGTTACTATATGCAAGTTCTTCGTGTTGATTACATCATGTTTTTGAATACACGACAAGACATTAACATTTTTTATTATTATTGATTTTATCAAGCATAGTAGGACAATCCTCTAATGAGTGATCGATGACTCCACAGCTAGTACAAAATTTTAAATCAGTTATGTCCTTGTATGGGCAGTCTGCATATCGATGACCTTCTTTATAGCATGTAAAACACTGGATGGGTCGACGTGGTCGATTGTGGCGATTCATAGAGAATAGAACTCGGCCTCCATATCCTCCACAACGGTTGTCGAACCGGCACTCATATCAATGGTCTTCATATCTTTGATTATTCGGTTCGTTTTGATCATTGCTCCGCTAGTTGTTATCGTTGTTCTGTGCAACTGCGTCTGTCTGGTACACTGCTTGGTATTTTTGTCAATTCTTTAAGTTTAAGTGGCAGTCGGTTGTTGCGTGACTTTTTACTTCATGGATTGCACACAAAGATGCTTTGCCATTGTTCATGTTATACGGTCAATCTTTTGTTGTGTGTTCTCCATCTTCTTGGAAGATGTCACAAAAGCACTTTGTCTGAACAAATTGAATGTCTTGTCGACTTATGTCTTGTTGACATTTATCTTTAGTGTGTCCAATCGTTGAGTGTTTTGTGCACCAGACATCCTAATTCTTGAGGTTTAGCTCTTTCAACGATTTCTGCATGATTTCTGGCTGTTCTTCCAGTCTAGTATCCGTGGGATATGCCGGGAAATCTTCACCCATATCCACTTGTAGAGATTTGGTAAGTGCATCTTCATACATTTTAAACGTCTCCAAGCTTATGTGTCATCGAATTTTCTGTGATAGACATGGAAGAAACCAGTGAAGTAATAGTTTTTCATCAATTACATAATCTAGTTGGCTGAGGAGGTCTTCCCATCTTTTGTCATACTCTTAGACAGACTCTGCTGGCTTTTGAGATGTTGTTTTCAAATTTTTGGCTGCCAGATGTTTTGCGTCTGGACTTTTAAATAAAGACAAGAATTGCACTTTAATTTCTACTTTAGATGCTTAGGGAGTTCTCTCGATATAGGTCAGATACCATGTTAATGCTCTTTTCCTCAAGGCACAGGTGAACTGGGCCATCTGTCGATCTTCAGTTGTAACCTAATTAGCATCCCATGTTGATTCACAGATGAACCAATGTTGTCTAGGATCTTCATCACCCTCGTATAGAGGGATATGCGCTGATCCATGACCCATGTTGTTCTCGTTGTCAATGTCTTCTCTAGGAGGTGGCGGTGGTGGTGGTGGGGGTGGGGGTAGTGGGATGTTCTATTTGTCATGTTGTGTAGAGCTGTTGTTGATGCAACTTTCATTCCTGTCGATCATTTTGTTTGTCATTTCTTCTCCGACAAGCAGTCTTTTTGGGTCAACTTCTCTTGTCGATGTCCAACTGCACTGATTTGTCTACAGGTCTTCCTGTTCAGTATTTTCCAAAGCTTTGTTTGGAAGGGGGGTTTCTCCTTCATGTGTCAGGTAAAGTAAGTGGATACTTCGTTTGGAAGGGTACGCCTGAAGTGTTACCCAATTTCCTTCCTCCGATTGACGGATCACCAGATGATTATCGTCATTTACCTCGTCATCTAGTCGACTCCATATACCAAACTCACCAGCTCTTAGTATTAGGTCTTCTTTGACAATGCCTTGTATCCTGGTACTCGGATTCATTGGAGACAGAGGTCTTATCTCTTGGGGAACTTCTATTTGGAGAGCTTCATGCTACTCTATCCACAACTCTTCTTCCATGGGTAATGCTTCTTCATCCACGCTTTCTTCCTGTCGGTCATGACCCGACTTTGACAGATTTCTTTGTTGGTCTGTCACCCTAGTATTCATTCCTCTTTGCAGTGCTATATCCCATTCTCTTCTTTCTTCCCTTATTTTCACCCTCTTCTCTCTCTCTACTTTTTGTAAATCTACCATACCTTTGTGTGTCACTGTTCGTTCGATTTCCTTTTTAGGTTGAATTTTCATTACTGGTGATGGTATCTCCTTTTAGTCAACTAAAATCCTCTTCACTCTACCCCGACATATGACCAAATACCCCCCCATAGCCTACCCAATGCTTTAGAAAGCTCAGATAGTTCTGTTTACTTACTTAGGAAATATTCCCACTCCCTTTCGGCAATGAATTTTTCCCACTTTTTCTGTTTCTCCACCTAGTTAGAATTTGGTGGTGGTTCATGTAGTGACAAATGAGATTCTACAATATGACCCACTCTTTTTTCTATTAAGAATTTGAACAGCAGGGTCGATAAGGAGCGCTGGAACTTCTCGGTAAGGTCTATATAGAATCTTTTCTGAATGGCTTCGACCAAAGTTCTTTCTTCTATGGCTTGCTCCTCGCAGAATTCGTCTGTGATATTTTCAAACCACTCTAACAGGTTTGTTCATCCCCCTCGAATCAGTTTCTCTAGAATCTCTTGGTCCTTAGTTGCTTCTAGCTTTTTCATCCAAAAGTTTTTTCAAAATATGGGGTACCGATTCTACGAACTTCTCATGGGTTTCAATGAAGAATTTCTCCTTCGCCTGATCAGTGGTTAATCTGTTTCTCCTCGCTTAATTTTGCAAATAATTTGCTATCTTACACTCCCACCAGTTCTTAATCTCATGTTCTGATATCATCTGCTTATGGTCATCTCAGATATGTACTACCGGCAACGGAACCAATGTTGTAATCTCATAGATCATAGAGGGTTACCAATAATACACATTAGATCATACAGACATAATAGACACAAGAGACAAGAACATAGATGTAGAATAACAGATTATATTATATTATGAGGGTCCATACAAACACAACACTAAACCGAGTTCTCATCTAGCTCAACAGCCTAATATATATGATTTACAAATAGTTACATATAACTACCTATTGGTCCAGTCAACCGACATGACCGTATGCAACCGACCTGATCTCCTAATAAGTTGGCTCACCGACTAGCTCCTCCAACAAGGTTAGGGTTTTGGATATTTAAGGTATTTTCAACTTAGGGATCATACTTTATGTTAAAATGCAATTTTGGTCTCTTTTAATGTCTTCTTGTGAATGAGTTTATCTTTGTAACTACCCCAAAAATGCATAATAATATTTTTTTAACATATAAGATCTTTTAAATATAAACAATAATTTTATCTACCAAACACTTATATCTTAGTATTTCAGTAAAGTTCATTTCAGTGTAGATTCATATTGTTTTGATCTAACTTACTATTTACAAGTAACTCTGTTTATCTTACTTTCTTTTCAGTTCCATAAGATGTGATTTCCTTGACATGTATTTTGCTTCATATACTTGTTTGTGTTGCGCCAATAAAGGTTGTCGTCAAACTTAAGGTATTATACTTTGCTTTATTGTTCTAGATTGGAGACCTGGTTAAGAGGTGAAAGGTCTTACTTAGCCCTTCATCTAATGCATATCCTTTAACATTTCTATGCAAGGTCTTGGTGAATTACTTGACTCATGCCTTGGAAATCAAAGAGCCCAAGGTATGGCCCCAAGGGACCCTAACTAGTCTAAGGATTTGAGAAAAAAAATAGACATCGATCTAAACAAATTCTTGTTTATTTCTTCCAAAAACTAGTTCTAACGTTTACATATTTTTTTAAAAACATACGGGTATGAGGCATAACCCTAAGCCTTGCCATCACTTAACCTATGGATCAAAAGCTAAGATTCATTGTAATAAACTATAGAGAAAAAGGTGTGGTTGCATCCATCTCTACATGGAAACTACTGTACACACGCCCATGTGCAAAGTGCTTTCTAGCTGTAAAAAGGATAAGGGTTTAACCCTTCGAAAGGTCAATGGTTTTTCAATCATTTGGATAAGGTTCACTGAGAGAGGAACCAAAGGCTATCAGTTATTTTCTACCTCTAGCTTTTTCTCAAGTATTGAATTGGCAATTAGGAAAAAATCTGGTGATTCCAACCACAGTTGTCGTCATTGTTGTGACAACAGCTTACTGGTTTTGAGTTTTAACTCCTGCATTGAGGTAAGATGCATAAAGTATTTTTTTCTGTTATTGTGTTTAGCACTGTAAAATATGAAAAATATTGATTTAACCTTTTATTTGTTTAACTGGAAGGGAGTTACCAACATGCAATACATAGGTTGGATGAGCTGGTTTCGAGGAAGTGCTTGAGGGTCCTATTAAGACCTTGAGCCTAAACCGTAATGGTCTTGATGTATGAAACACAAACTTTGAGTGGGGAAAAGTATTCTCTAGAAAAAAATGCATCCCACTCTCATCCTTAGCTGATGGCGGTTCTAGTTTTTGCTCAGTCCAATGTTTTGGGTAAATTCCTATGGTCTAGCAGAGTTTTACATTTGAATATTTTTGGGGATTTCTCACAATGTATATAGTTGTAAGACTTCCAATTTGTAAGAGGCTGTTAGCCTACATGGTAAACGTCTCAAGTTGTTAATCTTGAAATTATTTCACAGCTCTGTAATGGTTATCTGTTTCAATCTTGACATCTCTCGGTTCTATCCAATGATGGATATTGTTCGTGGTTAAAAATACTTGTTATTCTATTTAATCAGTTACTATGGTTTTTGAAACCTTACTATTATCCCATAGCTATAAAAGCGCTTATGCTGAGTATCGTTTCTATCTTTCATTTAACAGTTTATACCGAGAAAGTTTAGATTTGAATGTTGTACAAAACTTCGTTAAGGGTTTTTACTATAAGTTCTGGTTTATAAATAGTAGGGTCATGAGGCTACTGAAAATTCCAAAATTGTTGTTCTGTAGTGTAGTTTCTTCTTTAAGCTAGACGTACTTTGCTTGGTTGTTGTGTGAAAATTAGAGTTAGTTTTGCTTCATAATTACAGTTATAAAAGAAATAATGGTAGGAAATACAAGAAGGTTTTCCATATTCGTTACGGCTTATCATTTTAATTTACTAGACTTCGGTGAAGAATATTACCCTTAAGGGTTTTGAGATTTAGACCTATTTAGTTATTAAGTTTGCACCCTTGAAGTGTAAAAGATTATATTTGAATGCTTATTTTATAAACTGATATGTATTTATCTTTATTGCTATTATTTAAAAACATGGCTACGACCTGTCTAAATTAATCCTATAATTTGATTATTTTAAGGTGTATGCATATGAGATCATGAGGCGTTTATTAAACTTCCCTTTCATTACTAAGCTTTAATCAGTTATCAAAGCTTCACTGTAAGGGTTTAGTAGTTTTATAAATAAAGAGAAATTAAAAATCCTTATAGGATTCGATCTTGTAACCTGTTGTAACATCATTTTGAATGCTAAAATATAAAATATTGTGATGATATACACATTTAAAATAGGGATAAATTATTCTATGACCATTCCTAGAATAATAACCCTATCGGTTGTAAGAGATAATATTGTTTTATATTGTTGAATCCTTTCGGGTATGTAAGTTTGGGGTATTGGATGTATTTATTATTTACGGCCTTGAACAATCGATTGAGGCCAAAGGGATTTATATTTAAATTTACAAGCTCAACAATTTTAACAAGGATTTTAGGGTTTTTAGTATGTTTTAACAATACAACCCTATATGTACAGAGAAAGGGGAAATTATGTCGATGAATAAAAAGGTAAATTTCTCTAAGATTGGTTGTGTACAGAATGAAAGAAAATAAAATTGAAATACTAACACTTAATTAAAATTATTTACTTATACTATAAACCTATGTAAAGGATAAACTATATTTAGATATTCTATTATATTTTAGTCAAAGTATATTTTTTGCTATGAAATTTTGAGTAAGTGATCGGCTGATAAATTACACAAGTCTAAAGCATAATTTTCTACTTATGATAATAGCATATATAAACAAATTTTGGAACTTCCTCATTCCTAACTTCTTCAGAAATAACAGATAAAGAATGTAAGAGAACTACTTTTCAGAACATTATAGAACTTGTTGACTTTTGAAGGGGAAAACACGCAAAGAAGATCGTTCCTCCCAACTGTCTCCTGAAGGCAACCAAGATTACTTTCCTTAGGAACCCCGAGCCTGTTCACTGAACCACCAGGATGAAGATGCTGTGTAGAATCCTAAACAGTATTCTCTACAACTTAGCAAACACACTTGCAGACTTAACTCTCAGCAATTCACATTAGTTATCCCCTCATCAAATTTCTCGTGTGCCACTTGTGTGCTTAACTTTTCAGTTTCCAGCAAATTCATAAGACTCTAAACTCTTGGAATAGAATGTATTGAGCCTCCTGCTCAATTCGATGGTATATATATATGATTTCCTAGGTATTTGGGCCAGTTTTGCAATTAAATGAGCCACCTGATCAGTTCCTCTTCTCAGGGAACATAACCACAATTTTAGGGATGTTGCCTCTTGCAACACCTAGAAAGTGAGTGTTATTGCTTCCACTTGTCAGTTGGCCTTCTATAGCATATCATTCCTCCTACTGGGTCAGTGAACACTCTTCATTAGTATTCTTTGGATAGGTGTCTCCTATTTTAATTATTTAAATAAATAAAATATTCAATTACAGTCATCCTTGACCATCCTTGGTCAATAACATAAAACTTTACAATAAATTTTAACATAATGTTTTTTTTCCTTAAAAATAAAAATGTTTTTCAGTTCTAGGTGGGTTACAAACACCCCCTCTTAAGTTCAACATCATCCTCGATGTTGGTTAATTGTCTTCCGAGTCATCTTGGAACAAAATTGGATATGCCTCCTACATATGATTCTCCAATTGCCAGGTTTCTTCATCTTGACTAAGGTGCTTCCATTGCACCTTTACCTATCCAATGGTGTGATTCTAGAGAAAAATTTATCTCTTGTCAAGAATACAGTTTGGTTCCACCTGAAAATCTACCTAAATAACATTCTAATCGATCACATGAGTAGCATTGTGCACATACTTTTTCAATATGGAAATATGAAATTCATTATGTATTCTAAGATTAGGTGACAAAGCTAACTGATATGCCACTGTTCCAACTCTTGCCAATATTTCAAATGGTCCACAATACCTGGGTGCTAATTTAGCACAACTCCCTAACTTAAAGGAGCTCTTTCTGGGTGTTACCTTGAAAAACACATGCTCATCTACTTGAAATTCTTTCTGAGTTCTTTTAAGGTCTGCATGACTCTTTTGTCTGTCCTATGCAATTTTCAGATTGCGTTGTACATGTTTCACTGTTAGTTCCAATTCTTTTAACATGTCAGGTCCTGACATCAATCTGTCAACCAGATTACTCAATTAAAATGGAGTATTACATTTCCTACCATACAGTATTTCAAAAGGACTAAGTGTAGTTGAATCCTGATAGTGATTATTATATGCAAACTCGACTAAGTGCAAATAATCTTCCCATTTCTTTGGATGATCTCTAATATACATCCGTAACATATCCTCTTGAACTTTATTTACTCTTTCTGTTTGTCCATCCGTTTACGGATGATAAGCAATAATAAAATTTAATTTAGTATCTACTCCATTAAACAATGAATTCCAAAAATTACTAGTAAAGTTAGGATCTCTATTAGAAATTATTACCTTTGAAATTTTGTGCAACCGAAAAAATTCCTTCATAAAAATGTTAGCAATATTAGCAGCCTTATAAGTAGTTTTAACAAGTACAAAATGTGTTGCCTTGCTTAGTTTGTATACCACTACCATTATAGAATCATTTTTCTTTTGATTTTTAGGTAGTCTTGTTATAAAATCAAGACTGATAATTTCCCATTACCAATTTGGAATTGACAATGGTTGCAAAAGACCTGTTGGGTGTCGATTCTCAACTTTAACTTGTTGGCATTATATACACCTAGCTATATATTCAGCAACTTCATTCTTCATATTAGGACAGAAATAATATTTTCTTAGCATTGTAATCATCTTTTGATAACCCAGATTGCCTGAATAAGGACTTTTATGTACTTCATTTAAAATAAGGAATTTAATTTTTGTTATATTAGGTACATATAGTCTATTTTTATACAACATTAAGCCTTTTTCGTTCAAACTGAAATATGTTTTCACATTTTTAGATTCATTTTCTGTAACTTTTTTCTCTCATATTTTGATATTCTTTATCCAATTTTACTCCATCCACTTTGTTGTCCAATTCGGTTTTGTAGCTGTTAATGGCAACTATAAAATTTAGTCTTGCATTTTTGCTTAAGGCATCGACCACTTTATTTTCCTTTCATTTCATATGTTTGTTCTCGAAATCGTATTTGTTAAGGAAAGCTAACCATCTTTCTTGCCTTGCGTTCATATTTTGTTGGTCAAACAAGTATTTCAAGCTTATGTTATCAGACATTAATAAAAATATTTTACTGATTAGACGATGACACCACGTCTTCAAAGCATGTATTATGGCTTCCAACTCTAAATCATAAGTGGCATAATGATTTTCATGTGTTTTTAACTTTCTTGACTCGTATGCTATTAAGTGACCTTCATGTGTTAGTACTCCACCCAAACCCTAATTGCATGAACCAGTGCACACAACAAAATCCTTGTTTGGATCTATTATTTTTAATATAGGTGCAGTAGTTGATAATCATTTTAACTTATTAAAACTTTCTTCACACTTTGGATCCCACATAAATCGTTTTCCTTTTTTTTTCTATAAGGATGTTATGGGATTCATGATCTTCGATAATCCTTCTATAAATTTCCGGTAATAACTTGTAATTCCCATGAATGATCATACATTTGATACCTCTTTAGGAACATTCCATTCCATTATTGTTTTTATCTTATTAGGATCTACTGATATCCCTTCCTTGTATATCACATGACCTAGATACTGTATTTTATCTTTAAAGAATTCAAATTTACTGAATTTAGCATACAGTTTATGCTCTCTTAGAACCTATAGCATTATCTGCAAATGTTCATCATATTCTTCTTTTGTTTTTTAATAAATTAATATGTCATCTATGAAGACGACTAATAATTTATCTAAGTACTCACTTAAGACACTGTTCATTAAACACATAAAAGTTGTTGGAGCATTCGTTAGCCCAAATGGCATAGCTACAAACTCATAATGCCCATATTAGGTTCTGAATGCAATTTTAAAAATATATTGATCTTTAATTATGACTTGATGATATCCAGATCTCAAATCTATTTTTGAGAATATCGTTTATCCAAGCATTTGATCGAACAGATCATCTATGCGAGGAAGTAGATATCTGTTTTTAATTGTCATCTTGTTTAACTGACCGTAATCTATACATAAATGTAATGTGTCGTCTTTCTTTTAAAAAAATAAGACAGGTGCTCCCCAAGGAGATACACTTGGTATTATGTAATTCTTGTCTATCATCTCTTGTATTTGTAGTTTTAATTCATTAAGTTCTAATATGTTCATCCGATAAGGAGCCTTTGAATTAGGTACAGCTACTGGTACTAATTCAATAGTAAAATCTAATTCTCGTTTCGAAGGTAATCCTGGAATCTCTTATGGCAAAACATTTGAAAATTATTGGAATATTGTAATATCATCGAATTTTAACTTATATTCTTTATTCATGTGTTTGTCATTTCATACATGTACAGCAAAAACTTTACAACCTTTTTGCATAGCATTTTTCATTTGTAATGTTGAAATTTTCCTAACATAAACTTTTCTAGGTATCCCTTTGACTGTAACTCTTTCTTCTTTATCATCTAAACATATAAATTTTTTCTCAAAACAATTTAAAACTACTTTATGTTTTTCCAGCCAGTCCATACCTATTAAAACATCATAAAACCCTAGCGGCAGTACATTTAATTTCACTTGAGTTTTGAATTGACTCAAAAACATTTCACAATTTTCAACATAGGTTACTACCTTTCTTTTGGTTCCTGTAGCTAATTGAACTAACCAAGACTTCTCAAACTTTTTCAAATGTAAATTGCATCTTTTTGCTATGCTAGATGACACATAGCTTAAACTAGCACCTAAGTCTATCAAAATAGAAATAGGCTTGTTCTGTATCATACCTTCTATTTCCACCATGGATGTTTAGTGATCATCCTGTCAATTCTCCGAGGCTGCATTATTTTCGGGCATTTCATTTGCTATGTCACCAACAGTTTCCTAAGTTTGAATTGTATGCACATTGCTGAAATTCCTCCTTTTGTTCAGATAGTCCTTTGCATAATGAGGTCCCTGACATTCCCAACATTTCACAGGTTCTTTTTGTTCATTAAATTTAAGATAATTATTAGGCATGTCTCTTCTTTTTGGTGTTGTAATGTTTTGTTGTGTTTTACCTTTAAAATTTGTTCCTTGATAATTTTAGGAAAATTTCTGGAATTATTTCCGAAACTTTTTTTAGGCTTAAAACCTTTCCTTCTCTGCTCAAAATTACTTGTCCTTTTATTTTTCCAGTTAGGTATGCCTTCTTTCTTATTTTTTCTTTGATCATAACAGAAGTTAGCTTTGCTCACTACCTCTTCAAGGGTCTTTGGATTATCAAATTCAATTATGTCCTTGAAACTAAGAGGCAAACAACTCAAAAACCTCTATATCTTAGGATTTTCATCAATTATATAAGGTACATATCATAATAAAATTAAAATTTTACTACTTAATTCCATCATAGACATTAAACCTAGTATAAGATCATAAAACTCTTTAGATCTTTCTTCATAATACTATTCAGATAAGTATTTTTTTTTGAAGTATTTCTTGAAAGTTCTCCAGGTTACGTATTTTTCTTTAAGCTTTTTAACTCTCTTTATATCCTGCCACCATATGTCATCCTTTTCGGTTAATTTATAGATGGCCATCCTATATTTCAGCCTATTTGAGTAGTTATAAATTTGGAAGTACTTTTTCATACTCGACATCCATGCCTCAGCTTCTTCACCCTTTTCCACTTCTCTATGAAACATAGGGGGTTTTATATATTTAAATTCTCCTGATATATCTTCATAAGGCTTTCATTTCCTATTTCTAGGACCATTGTCTCTATCACTACTTTCACTAGAATATTTATACTTTTATTTGTGCGACCTTAATTTAATTTCTGAAGAAGATTTACTTTCATTATCAGAAAATTTCAACTTCTTACCTTTACATTTGTATGAAACTGTTCTAGACTCAGTTTCATGTTCTCTTCCTTTATTCTTGTGTCTATTGTGTAATTTATCTAGTAATATATGATTCAGTTCTTCTTGTGCTTTTAAGATTCTTTCGTTATCATCTTTTACAGACTGTAATTTAGCTCTTAAATATTTTACAATTTGAAGTAGTTTAGATGGTTTATTATTTAATTCCGCATATATATTATCTGTATTATTATGATGGGATCCATCTTCGGCAAATGCTTCTACTCCTTCCATTTCCTGCAAAATACAAATTTATATTTCTGTACATGAATAGTTTTAAAACATAATCAGTATTTTTTCTTCTTGTTTTGTATGTGAGTTGAGCCAATCTTCAGGCCTAGTGTTTGGAAACCTAACTCTGATACCACATGTACCTACCCCAAAAATGCATAATATTTTTTTCACATATAAGTTCTTTTAAAGATCAACAAGAATGTTATCTACTAAACACTTAGATCTTAGTATTTCAGTAAAGTTCATTGCAATGTAGATTCATATTATTTCGATCTAACTAATTTTTACAAGTAACTTTGTTTATCTTAATTTCTTTTTAGTTCCATAAGATGCGATTTCCTTAACATGTATTTTTCTTCGTATACTTGTTTGTGTTGCGCCAGTAAAGGTTGTCGTCAAAATTGAGGTCTTATACTTTGCTTTACTGTTCTAGATTGAAGACCTGGCTAAGAGGTGAAAGGTCTTACGTTTCTATGTAGGGTTTTCATGAAGGACTTAACTCGTGCCTTGGAAATAAAAGAGCCCTAGGTATAGCCCCCAAGGGACCCTAACTAGTCTAAGGCTTTGATAAAAAAAAATAGACATTGATCTAAACAAATTCCTGTTTATTTCCTCCAAAAAATAGTTCTAGCCTTTACATATTTTATTAAAAACAAATGGGTATGAGGCATCACCCTAAGCCTTGCCATCACTTAACCGATGGATCGAAAGCTAAGAGTAATTGTAACAAACTACAGAGAAAAAGGTGTGTTTGCAGCCATCTCCACGTGGAAACTACCGTACACACGCCCATGTGCAAAATGCTTGCTAGCTGTAAAAAGGACAAGGGTTTAACCCTTTAAAAGGTCAAGGTTTTTTTAGTCATTTGGACAAGGTTCATTGAGAGAGGATTTGAAAGCTCTCATTTCTTTGCTACCTCCAGCTTCTGCTCAAGCCTCAAATTGGCACTTAGGAAAAACTCTGGTGATTTCAGCCACGATCGTCGTCATTGCTGTGACAATAGCTTACCAGCTTCGAGTTTGAACTCCTGTGTTGAGGTAAGATGCATAAAGTATTCTTATTTTCTGTTATTGTTTTTAGCACTGTAAAATATGCAAAATCTTGATTTAACCTTTGATTTGTTTAACTAGCAGGTAGTTACCAACATGCAATACACAGGTTGGATGAGCTGGCTTCGAGGATGCACATGAGGGTTCTGGTAAGACCTTGAGCCTAAACCCTAACGGTCTTGACGGTTGGAACACAAAATTTGAGTGGGGAAAAGTATTCTCTGGAAGCAAATGCATCCCACTCTCATCCTTGGTTAATGGCAGTTCTGGTTTTTTCACAGTCCAACATTTTGGGTAAATGTCTATGGTTTAGCAGATTTTTAGTTTTGAATATTTTTAGGGATTTTGCACAATGTTTATAGTTTTAATACTTCCAAGTTGTAATAGGATGTTAGATTGCAAGGTAAACATCTCAGGTCGTTAATCTTCAAATTATTTCACAACTCTATAATGTTTATCTGTTTCATTATTGACATCTCTCAGTTCTATCCGATGATGAATGTTCGTGGTTAAAAATACTTGTTATCATATTTAATCAGTTACTACGGTTTTTGAAACCTTACTATTACCCTGTAACTGTAAAAGCGTTTATGTTGAGTGTCGTTTCTATCTTTCGTTTAACATTTTGTACCGGGAAAGTTTAGATTTGAATGTAAGTTCTAGTTTATAAAAAGTAGGGCAATGAGGCCACTGAAAATTCCAAAATCGTTGTTCTGTAGTGTAGCTTCTACTTTAATCTAGACGTACTTTGCTTGGCTGCTGTGTGAAAATTAGATTTAGTTTTGTTTCATAATTACGGTTATAAAAGAAATAATGGTAGGAAATACAAGAAGGTTTTCCATATTTGTTATGGCTTATCATTTTAATTTACCAGACTTCGGTGAAGAATATTACCCTCACTGGTTTTCAGATTTAGACCTATTTAGTTCTTAAGTTTGCACCCTTTAAGTGTAAAGTATTATATTCAAATGCTTATTTTATAAAACAATATGCATTTATCCTTATTACTGTTATTTAAAAACATGCCTACGACATGTCTAGATTAATCTTATAATTTGATTATTTTAAGGTGTATGCATATGAGATCGTGAGGTGCTTATTAAACTTCCATATTAGTACTAATCTTTAACCAACTATCAAAGCTTCGTTGTAAGGGTTTAGTAGTTTTATAAATAAAGATAAATTAAAAATCCTTACAAGATTCGATCTTGTAACCTGTTGTAACATCTTTTTGAATGCTAAAATATAAAAGGTTATGATCATATATAGATTTAAAATAGGGAGAAACTATTATATGATCATTCCTAGAATAATAACCCTGTCGAATGTAAGAGATAATACTATTTTATATTGTTGAATCCTTTCAGCTATGTAATTTTGGGGTATTGGATGTATTTATTATCTACAACCTTGAACAATCGGTTGAGACCAAAGGGATTCAGATTTAAATTTACAATCTCAACAATTTTAACAAGGATTTTAGGGTTCTTAGAATGTTTTAACAATACAACCCTATCGTATAGAGAAACGGAAAATTCTATTGATGAATAAAAAGGTAAATTTTTCTAAGATTTGTTTTGTACAGAATGCAAGAAAATAAAAGTGAAATACTGACACTTAATTAAAACTATTTTATTATACTCTAACCCTATGTAAAGGATAAACTATATTTAGATATTATGTTATATTTTAGTTAAAGTATATTTTCTACTATGAAATTCTGAGTAAGTAATCGACTGATAAATTATAGAATTCTAATTGATACTTTTCTACTTATGATAATATCATATATAAACAAATTCAGGAACTTTGTCATTCCTAACTTCTTCAGAAATAACAAATAAGTATGTAGAAATAACAGATAAAGAATGTAAGAGAATTAATTTTCAAAACATTATAGAACTTGTTAACTTTTGAAGGGGCAAACACCCAAAGAAGACCGTTCCTCCCAATTGTCTCCTGAAGGCAGCCAAGATTAATTGCTTTAGGACCCCTTATCCTATTCACTGAACGACCAAGACAAAGATGTTGTGTAGAATCCTATACATTATTCTATGCAACTTAGCAAACACACTTGCAGACTTAACTCTCAGCAATTCATTTTAGCTATCCCCTCATCGAATTCCTCTTGTGTGCTTAACTTTTTAATTTCCAGCAAATTCACAAGACTCTAAACACTTGGAATAGAATGTAGTGAGCCTCCTCCTCAATTCGATGCTATATATATGCTTGCCTAGGTCTTTGGGTCAGTTTTGCAATTAAATGAGCCACTTTCTCAGTCCCTCTTCTCAAGGAACATGACCACAATTTTAGGGATGTTTCCTCCTACAACAGCTAGAACATGAATGTTATTGCTACCACTTGTCATTTGGCCTTCTACAACAGATCATTCATCCTAACGGGTCAGTGAACACTCTTCAATAGTCTTCTTTGGATAGGTGTCTCCTCTTTTAATTATTTAAATAAAGAAAATCAATTACAGTCATCCTTGACCGTCCTTGGTCAATAACATAAACTTTACAATAAATTTTAACATAATGTTTTTTCCTCAAAAATAAAAACGTTTTTTCAGTTCTAGGTGGGTTACAATCTTATCTTTTTAAAGATAAGCTACCACGATTCTGGTTAGTTGTATTTATTTATATTTTATTTTAATTTTCCATTTCATTCATGAATATAATTTGAGTTTTACTATATCCCTATGGACTATGTAGTATCTCTATGTGTTCTTCAATTTATATTTCTACCTTGATTTCATTCTCTAGATAATGTAGTTCAGTGGTATTAGAGAAATATTCTCTTTGTTGTTTCTTGGTGCTTGTCCTTAATGAGGTTTAAGTATTAGGATTTGGGTCTCAAACTGATTGATATTTAGGAAAACAACTCTCATTGATTTAAGTACTCTCACATGGTGGAATAAAATAGATACGGTGGAGTAGGAGATATTATAAATTTGTTTCTCCAGGAATCCCTTGTGTGATAAGGGAACGAGATGATGGATGATTTATCCTAGATCCTTCAATGATTACCAATGGAAGTAGATACATTTTCAACTAACAACCATTTTGGAGGTGTAACACCCTCCAAGGTACATTTTAACTTTAACATTCATTTATTTTAAGGCTATATCGATGCACATGCTTTGGAGAAATGGTTAAATCTATTAGAAGGTTTTACTCCTTTATAAAATTTTCAAAAGTGAAAATATCACCTTTTCACTCCTTAAGTCCCTTCCCCAGGTCAAATATTGGTGGGGTGATTATTGAGAGAGACGTCACTACAAGAAAACAACTTCTCGCAAAGATTTTTGTAGAGATTTTTATTGTTAAAATATTGGTCAAAATTATCCAAAAAATATCTCCTAAAACCTATGCACATGATAACATATGTTTTCGCAGATTTTGTAATGAAAATTTATTATAACTAAAAAATTTGGGTGGCTAGAGGTTTTAGCAGATGTTTTTCTCCCAATGTGAATACATAGATAAAACAAATCAGTGCATTCTTTAATGATACACAATGGCACATCTTTATTAAATATTTTGCACCAATACTTTACATTTAAATGACACATCAATGCATTTATTTAAATGCACCACACCAGTGCTTTACAATAAATAATACACCAATGCACCCATAATATATAATAGACCCATTTCTATATAAATTAGAGAGCACAGATGCATTCAAGTTAAACATCATACATTGGTGCCCTCCATTGACATAACAATGCTGTGCATTATTAATGAATTATCACATTAGGGCATATTATTGTTCTTATTGCAGCATGAAGTATTTGTGGTGTGTTTTTACTTGGAGAATCATCAACGTGATTTCCATTACAAGCATCAGGCTGTATATTTCATAGAGGAGAAACGATGCAACTTATTGGTTTAAAAGCAATAGAGGACATTTTTAGCAAAAAATCTTACATATACCCTGCACTATACATTGAGTTCAAAATTTCTTTTTTAATTCCATTAATCATCATAAAATGAAATATTTTTTATAATAATATTGGTATTTTAATTTTAATTATTGCACTTGGATATAATGATTGTATTAATTTATTATACCATCGTATTACACATTTGTTCATTGTAAAATTTAATAATCCATATATTTAATCAACAATGTGAAATTTTACAACATTGGACAATGCAATATAATAAGAAGCCTGTTTTAGTATATATGAAAAGAGACCATTTATTATACAAAATGGGACAACAAAAATATCCACAATAATCAAAGTGTTAATATGTAATTGCTACACTTTTTCTAACCAATTGGGACAATATGTTTAGTACATTAAACAAAATGTCTAATTTTCATAGACATTCATTTTAAACATACAAATTGAACTACATTCAATTATATATATTGATAATCATTCTTCACTCAAACTACAATGAATGCTCAATATACTCGCATGGCATTATCATTTCTTCATCACTTGCAAACGATATTGTACTTGGGTTATTTGACTGAATGTTTTGTTTGTTGGATCGATTTTAATGTTCCTGATAATGTTCCATCTACAAATATAGAAATAAAGTGTATGAGTATATCTATATCAGTGGGAATAATGTAAAACTAAATCATATACATAATTATGTAAATCTAAAAGCATAGCATAGCAAGAAGTGATTCATAAATAATACACATTATTTCAAAGTCATTCTTCATGCCATCTGTCGCATCTCCATCCACCATTTATACCAATAGAAGGGGATATTAACGAATTCATAAACAATAAAATGCATGTGCAGATGCATAAATGGAAAGCATAACGGAAATAAACTCTATACACACACACACCTCATGCATATACACACATATTTATCACATGCATAAAATAAAATAATTGCACATACAAATATAAGAAAACACTTGTATTTAAACAAAGAAGATCCAAACAATTGATTATGTAAGAGTAATGTTTCACCCGGTGTAGGAACTATGTCCAACATATACTCTTTCTATTGAGAGGCCACACCCAATCTAGGATTGAGGCCACCAAGGGGAAATAAAAATCTACATGTTTCTCTTTCTTACCCCACAACATATATTGTTCAATATTTGTCGTCTATTGCCTCTTTATAAACCCATCACATGCCTCTTGGAATAGATCTCTTGGGGTGGTTATGGTAGTGAAGGGAACTAACTATTTGGTGGTAGATAATGGGGTGGATGGGATAAGTCGACTAGTGGGTAGACTAGGTAGCCTGTCACAGGCTCCACCTTTGATGTCCATATGACCTAGTTGGGTACATGGTTAAAAGATCCATTTTGGTCACACCACATTACCTTGTGACTACCTGAAACTATTGTTTCTTAACCTCAACCTTTTTGGCCAATTTCATGTAGAGGTTGAGAATCCCCTTTGTTTTTTTGGAGGGTTTTTGGACTTGGTAGCAAATTAACTATGCGGAGGTGGTGGTTCCCTTGTTGTCCTTGGCATGAAAAAACAATTACTTCAATGGGATGTCAATGTGGTTGATCTCCATCATTAAGGTGGAATCTATATAAATTGTGATCTCGAGAACTAGGTGTCACTATTTAAAGGAAAACTTGTCAAGGGTAAACCTCATAATGTCATTTTAGGTGGGATTGTTGTCTCTCTTCTTTTCCACAAGCATTCATTCTCGTTTTTTTTTTGTTTTAAATGCTTTTTGCAATGACCCTACTTAATGTAATGACTCTAGGTTAATGTGATCACATATAAGTAATTGTTTTAGGCTTTTTCCCATTGGATCCTAATTTTTATATTACTTTGTATGTGTAAAAAATTCCCTCAATAATTTCGACTACAAGTCCTTGTGTTTCAATCCCTCAATGATTGGATTAATCCCAATTGTTGTCATGGGTGATTGAAAGAGTAAGTGTTTTCTTCTTTTGCCACCTCTTCATACATGGTAAAATTTAATTATTTGAGGTCCACAATGGTTTTCATGGAATTGCATCATAATGAGAACAAGATTTTTTGTGTTGGTGTGGACTCTTTTTGAGAAACATTTCTAAAAGGGCTACATAGATTACATTATCGAGAATTCATGGAATCCTCTCACTATCTTGTTGAAATAAGAGCCAAGTTTCGCTTTCAATTGAGAAACAATATCCTACATAAATGTTAACTCATTGAAACAATGCTTATTGAATATTTTAGAGTTTAACTATTTTTTGCTAAACTAGGACCATAGATTCTAGTTGTTTTCTATGTCTGAATTGGCACTGTGTGCTTCACGATGTGATCACATTTAAGAATTAATATATGCTTGTCCTCATCTAGGATTGATCCATATTTTCATTGTATGTGGATTCCAAGCCTCATATTAGGCCAATAAATAACTAATTACATTTTTTGTGAGCACAAAAAGATGTTAAATCTAGTAGTTTCATGAAGGATTCCATTGCATCGCTTCATGTCTCTATATTTATTTTTATTTGGGTTAGGTGTTACCCGTTAGAAATAGATTATGATTGGTTGATTCAATCTCTTTTATGTTTATTGGGTTGTGTGAGTAGTTTATTGAAGATGTAGTGACATCGTACCACTTTGTAATGCAAAAAGTTGTCCAAAATTTTATGCATGGGTCTATCTTGAGTGTTTTGGACATTTTGTTATTCAATTTTGTTTTTATTGCAAGGGAACCTTCCAACACTTGAATCCAATTATTTGCTTGATATTATCATTGGTGGTTTTCCATGATATATAGCACAATCCTTTTGTTGAAGTCATATGCAATGATTGATTTAGGTAGAGGAGCAAGGAATGATTCCTAAAAATGTAGAAACATTTTAGGAGAATTTGGTATGGTAACTTAGGGTCCTTGACTAAAGACTCAATAACATGCACATACTCTAGTTGATGACAATATAAATATCAATTGAAATATAAAAGATTAAATATTTGATATATGTGAAAAGAGGAAAAACTAAAAGTTATATTCTTGATATTGGAGGTTCTAAACCTGGTGGCATTAGGAAGGTCTCGTTAATGTCTATAGCTTTTTGAGGGCAATATTGAAACTTTATCAAGTTCAATGATCTCTAACTGGATGATTTGTTGAGAAATTTAGTTACCAAACATGTTCATTTTTTATTCTTTTGGGTGAAGGCATACTTATTGTTGTAGTGAATTATACCATGCACTAAGTTCCATTATATATTAACAATGTGGATAAAGGATTTCATAAACATTTTGTAGTTTTCAATTGTCATGGATTTGTAGGAACAAGTGTCTAAGAATCCATGTTAATTCTTGTAGGAGGAGGTTAGTTAAGGGTTGAATTACCATTACCAACCTTGATTGGGTTGGTTAGGAAATATTTAGAACATTTTCTCATTTAGATACTTTATCTATATGCCCCGTATGTCACCGAGTAAGAATCTTCATGGGAAATATTAACTATGTTTTACATAATTAAATAGTCTCCTTGGTTGTGGCTAAAGTTTCATTGGAGTTTTTCTTCATGAGGATTTTCACTTAAAATTTTTTTGAATTGAAAATCACATAATTACAAATTGTTCTTGTTAGTGGACAATCTACTCAAGCAAACTTAAGCAAGATCTCCCTAGTCCAAGTGGATCTAGAACAAATAAGTACATAATACAATCTACTTTCACGGATCAATAGAGATTCAAGTTAAACAAATAGATCACTTGCCCAAGGTATTCAAATCCTTTTCCTCTTTGTTGATCCAAGCTCTAGAGCTTTCAAATCTTGAGTTGTGAAACCTTGTAGAGAAAATGGAAACAAGCAAACAGTACAAGCATATCTAAATATGAATTGATCTAAGCTAACTGTTAAGGAAGAAATCTCTAAACATTATCAACACAATAATATTTATGGAAATAGTTTGCATTACTGTAGTAATGGAAAATACATAGAGAAATAATGTCACAACCTAAGCCTCAATGTTGCAGCCTTCCATCCAACAATCCAAGACAAGCCTCCAAAGAATGATGGGTTTCCTCCCAAAGGATGAGTAGTGATCACCCAAGAAATTCCACCATCATAAGAGTACTATAGTCCTTCTTCCCTCCACCATGGAGAGAGGCTTCATATTTATAAGGCTAAAGGGGTAGAATAGGTCGAAAATTAATGGGATAGGTCTAAGGGATCCTCCCATTAGTTTAGGGAACTAAATTCTAACCCTCCTAGTAACTAGGGATAGACATCCATGTCACCAAGCTTTGAGAAATTGCTCAAAGATTCCAATTATCCATTCTAATCACCCCTGGTACACCCTAGCTCAAGGGAAAGGGATCCAAAGGAGGGCTCTCACATGCTACAAGAGGGCTAAGTGTTCCAGTGGCACACACTGTCAAGGTTAGACATGTGCCACCTAGGGTCTGGCACTTTCTGACTGAAGGTAAGGTGCACCAGCCTACCTAAAGTAAAAACAAAGCTAGGGAAAACCGCATACTTAGTGTACTTTAGCTAAGGGAACTTTAGGGATTTAGGAACAAATTTGACACATGGGTCATGATAACGATATTTTGGTATAACAGAATCCCCCCCAAAGTATGAAGCTAGATGAATGAGATAGGTGAAATGATTTGTAAAGTGAAGAATCGAAGGAAAAAATGTTGGTTGGGAGTTACTGCAGTACTACTAACTCAAGTTCCACATGATTCATAACATGGTTTTCGACCAGTACACTGCATATCCATGGTAGTGGAGACCAACTGAACACAATCATGGATACTAGACATAAACGTAGATCCGTGATGAGATGATAACATGGCCATGACCAATACAAATTAGATCTGTGTAATATGACCCAAACAAAATCCATCACAACCTGGAAAAGATATCAATTAACCCAGGGTATTCAAGTTGAACCCGCGACGATATGAACCTAACCATGTGATTACAATATCTTGATGTTGAACATGGTAGAAACCACTTGATTATCAGTCATTGATGAATACTACTAACAAGTGGGAAGGATATCACCATTGATGTCAATGATTCCCAAGGTATCACAGTACATTCTCCCAAGTGTGAATAAAGGACTTGGAGTCAAACACTTCGTAGAATATTCCAGTCAGAGATCATTGATGAAAACCTATTGCTGAAAGTGAGGAAAATTGGCATTGAGGCATGCAGTTTTCAAGGTACTTGACTTGGTTTCTAAGTCTAATTCCTGGATGATGAGTTGAAGTCGATAAGAATAGACTTGTTGAAGGAGGGCCATGATGATATCCCCATCATCGACATGAAACACGATCATAGATGTTTTAGATTAAATCAGACAGCAGAGTAATATACGAGACTAACTCAGAGATGACTAACATGATAGAAGATAAGATGACTGCATAAAGTGAATGGATGACCAATTTTCTCTTGAACATCGACATGGAATGACTTGGAAGTACTGACTTGACAAAAATGATACCAATCCCCCAATGCAACTGATGGCGGGATCATTCTTGCACAACTCAAATGAGTAAGAATAATTTAGGAATCAGTAGGACTCAAATACAAATGGATTACCCAAGTACTGAATGCATATGCGGATGAGTGCCATATTCAAGAGTAAATATGTACTGTTGTAATTACAACGAAACAAAAACTCTTTCCTTATCCCCATCATGATTGAAAAGTACCTCTTTTTGTTTTAACGAGTTAAAAGAGGGTAACAAACACTCGTTGTATCTCATCAGGTGATGAGTCCATTCTCATACATTTCATGAACCTGAGAAAGGAGGGGTTCATTCCCAGAAAGGGTCCTTCATCGTTTGATTTTATGAGTCCGACGAAAGAAAACTTAGTCATGATTTCATGTTTAGAGAGTCTGAAATGACTAAGAAGACTCCAGGGTGGAATTTTTCATAAATTTAGTCCTCAAGGCCAGAAAAAATATAAAATAATGTTAATGTATTTGTAACTTCGAAATGTATTCACTTGTATATTTCTTATTGTATTTCATTGTACCTCGATGAAGATGTTTATTCCTCTAATGAAGAGAGTCATTAATATAATAAATTCATGTAAAGTCATTGACGTTAACCCTCCATTGTAAGTCGGGGAAATAGTCCCCACAGATGAGTGGTATTAGGGTTATTAGACTCTCCTACTGAGGTCGGCCCTGTAAGAATAAAAATCAAGTGGAAAACAAGTATAAATAGAGAGTGAGGATATCTATTTGAAACACACACTCACTCAACTGTAGTGCATGAGTGAGAGAGGAGGAGCTCGCACAAGTGAGAGAGAGAACAACTGTCAGAGATCATCTTTTTTTTTCTGGGTTTTACTTTTGCTATTGGTGCTCATTCTATTTCTGAGGAATTTGCAAGGTTTTCTCCTTTATCATTTCCCCGAGGAAAACTCTTTGTGTCTCTTGCCTCTTATGATTACTATTGTGCATGTTACTCTCTTAGATAAGATCCTAGATCTTATTGATTAAATCATAAAAATATAACATGGTATTAGGGCTAACCTAAGAACAAGACACTATGCAACTACAGAAGCTAGGGATTCTTAATTTTTGGGTCTCCCTCCATAGATCATCAGCAAAAGGAGGCTAGGATAACTCTCCATTGAAGGGCACATCTTTTTGTCGAAGCAGAATCTGATTTCGAGCATTTTCATTTTTTGACCTGTCACTGCTACGAGAAATTAGGGCTTTTCACAAAAGAGGAATTTTTGAATGAGCCCAGCATAGGATTTATCTCCTCATCAAAATCGAAGTTTAGAGACTAAGATCGAAGTTTTTGGTTGGGTAGAACTCTAGGAAATTCAAACCATAATTTGACCCTAGACCAGAAAATCAGCATTGCAAAATATCAGCTCCAGATCCAGTTCAGGAATATCAAATTGGTAATATCTAAATCTTTTGTATTTCCACTTAAAGTTCTCATTAAATATGTCTCATCACACCAAGCTTGATGAAAATATTGAAGGAGCTAATAAATTTCAAGCATGGAAGTATAGGATTTCACTTGTTCTTGAAGAGAATGAATTGGACACCTACATAAGTGGAGAGGTTTTAGTTCCAGAGGGAGATGAGGCTAAGGCCTTACACAAGAAGAACTTAGTCAAGGCCAACAGGATCATTGCTGATTCTATAGAGGATCACCTTATACCACATGTGTCTTCCCTAAAGATATCTAAAGAGATGTTTGACTCCTTGACCAAGCTATTTGAAGGGAAGAATATAAATCGGAAGATGACTTTGAGAAATCAGTTGAAGAATATAAAGATACATAATGTAGATACCATACAGTCATACTTTACAAGGGTCTCTCAAATCAAAGAACAACTTGAAGTTGTGGAAGAAGAAATAGAGAATGGAGAAATTGTGATGACCACCCTGAATGATCTCCGTAGGTCATGGGACTCCTTCATTCAAGGGATTTGTGCTAGAAGAAAGTTAATCACTTTTAGTACACTGCGGGAGGAATGCTCACAAGAAGAAGCTCGAGAAGAAAATATGGGAAATGAAGATCAAGCTCTCATAGCACACACCAAGAAAATCAGAAGGGACCATTATCATCCCAAGAAAGGTAAGCACATTAGAGGAAATTTCAACTCAAAATGGACCTCCTAAAAAAGTATAATAAAATAATACTTAAAATCATAAAATAATATTTATTAACTTTGGAGAAAGAAAAGAAAAAAACTACCTTTTTGTTTGTATTTTTGACATATCTCCCCGTGTTTTTACTCAAATTTCGATCGGGAGAGCTCGTTGGATGCATAATTAAATTCCCCATCCAACGAGTACCCACTCAACATACTTTTGACGAACCCCTCTACCCCAAAAATAGGTATTTCTTACATCATCACCTTTTTTATGTATTTCTTGTTTTTGGGGTAGCAGGGTCCGTCAAACTTATGCCAAGTGGGTACTCGTTGTATGTGGAATTTAATTCCGCATCCAACAAGCTCTCTAGATCAAAATTTGAGTAAAAACACACAGAGATATGTTGAAAATGCAAACAAAAAAAGTAGTTCTTTTTATGATACCTATCCCCAAATTTATATTAAAAAAGTGTTTAAGACCTATACAGTATTTCAAATTTAAAGCAATTTCATTGGCTAACACATGATGACATGGAATTTGAATTAGAGTTAAAAGGCCCATTTTGAGTTGAAATTTCCTCTAATGATTCACACTAGAATAACCCTAGAAGAGATCTATCTAGTATTAGATTCTATACATGTGATGAGAAAGAACACATCGCCAGAAACTGTCCCAGAAACAAAGGTGGATCTCAATATAAGAAGAACAACAAAAGAAGACATCATGCTCACACTGCAGAGGATGATGAACCTCCAAGAAAGAGAGTCAAAGAAGAAAGTGAATATTCTTTAAGCGATGAAGAATATGTTTTGATTTTTTCCCTCATAGGAACTGTTACACATGGAAGCAATGATTGGCTCATAGATAGTGGGGCTTCGAAACGTATGGTGGGATTTAAAGAATCCTTTGTAAAACTATCCAAATAAGAGTCAGCCCACAAAGTGAAACTTGGGGATGACTACCAGTATCCCATAAAAGGTAGTGGTGAAGATTCCTATAAGCTAGATTCTGGGAAATCTATGAAGATGAAGGATGTCTTGTTCGTACCAGGACTAAAGAAGAATCTTCTCTCCATATCTGCATTGGATGCAAAAGGTATGAGGGTTGCATTTGTAGATGGCCAAGTCCTTATGTGGCTAAAGGGAAAGACTATATATGATGCAGTAGTGATTGGGGAGCAAGAGGGAGGCTTATACAAATTAAAGGGCCAACCAGAACAAGCTTTGGTCCATGACTCAATAGAGCGAAGTGAACTTTGGCATAGAAGGCTTGCACATGTGCACTATAGGGCACTACCACTTGCAAGCAAAGTTGTTGAAGGTCTTCCAAAAATACAGGAAAAGCATGAAGGTGTTTGCAAAGGATGTGCGAAAGGAAAAAACACAAAGAAGACATTTCCAAGCAAAAGGAATCTTGGAAATCATCCACTCTGATGTACGTGGTTCAATGTCATCTGGTTCATTGAGTGGGTATGTATATTATGTTTCTTTCATTGACAAATTTTCTAGAAAGACATGGATATATTCCTTGAAAATCAAGGATGAAGTATTCAGTAAGTTCAAGGAATTCAAAGCCTTGATCGAGAACCACACAGAGAAGAAAATCAAGAACTTTCGATCAGACAATGGCAAAGAATTCATATC
>LPNX010929033.1:394388-440121 GCA_001517045.1 Pseudotsuga menziesii | reverse complement strand
TTATTGAAATTCTATTGGTTCTTGAATTCCAACTCACAAAAACTTATTTTGGCACGTTTTCTTATAAGGCCCATTTTATACCCCAAATTTCCTCTAATGCAGATGAATTCAAGGAATTATACAGAGAGTCATGGATTAAGAGGGAGTTGGCCACTCCATATAATCCACAACATAATGGATTTACAGAAAGGAAGAATAGAATGATTATGGAAGCAGTAAGGGAAATGCTTCATGATCAAGATCTTCCTATGCATCTATGTGCAGAAGCTGCTAGGACAGCTGTGTATGTACAAAACCATACTCTGCATAGAGTACTTGAGAAAAAGACACTAGAAGAAGTATTCTCTGACAAGAAACCATAAGTCAGTCATCTTAGAATAATTGGTTGTCCAGAGTACATACACACTCTAAAATAAAAGAGGACGAAGTTAGATCCTTCAAGAAAGAAGGGTATATTTGTGGGATATAGTGAAAGCTCGAGGGCTTACAAGATATATTTCCCAGGATTCAATAATATCGACATCAACAGGAATGTGACATTTGGTGAAGACTCAGCTTACATCAAATCTAGAAAGAGACTTGTTGAAGACCTTGAAGAAACAGAAGTACCCAGGATCTGAGATACAACTATGAATGAAGTAACTCCAGAAGAAGATCGAGAAATGGAAGAACCTCGGGAACTTATAGATCCACCCCAAGAGAAGAATCCTTTCAAGAGGAAACCAACATGGGTACGAGAGGCTATACAAGGTGCAGAGAAATATGGAGCTCTAGAAGAAATGCATAGAGAAAGGAAGAGAACTAGGTCCTACTCTAGTTATGTAGCCCTACTATGTGACATCATTGATAAAGAACCTTCTAACTATGAAGAAGCGACAGAAAAGAAAGAATGGAAGGCTACTATGATCGAGAAGTACCAGTTGATCATGAAGAATGATGTCTAGGATGTGGTCCTGAGACCAGAAGGGAAGTCTGTTGTGACTTCCAAGTGGATCTACAAGATCAAGCATGTTGCAGGTGGCAGCATAAAGAAATATAAAGTGAGATTTGTGGCACGTGGCTTCTCCCAGAAGGAAGGGATATATTATGAAGAAACTTTTGCACCTATAGCCAAATGCACTTCCATCATATCAGTACTTTCTCTGGCTGCAGTGATGAAATGGAAGATACACCAAATGGATGTCAAGACCGCGTTATTGAATGGTGTAGTGGAAGACTAAGTGTATGTGGAGGAGCCACTCGGATTTGAGACACATGATAGGGAGACTCATGTGTGTGAATTGAAGAAGGCCCTGTACGGTTTGAAACAGGAACCCAGGACATGCTATGGCAGGATTGACAGCTTCCTGACTAGTTTGGGCTTTACTAAGAGTAAAGCAGATTCCAACCTTTACTACAAGGTTGAGGAATGGAACCCAATGATACTCCTAATGTATGTATATGACCTGTTTATGACAGGTGAGGATGGGTTGACTGATGACACAAAGAGGAAGATTGATCCTGAGTTCGAGATGAAGGACTTGGGTATGATGCACTATTTTCTAGGCATGAAGGTGTGGAAAAATGTGGATGGAAACTCCCTTGGACAAGGGAAGTATGCAGTGGAGATCCTGAAGAGGTTCAGGATGATGGACTGCAAGTCCATGGCCACACCTATGGCATCAAACCTGAATCTATTAAGTGATTCTTCATCAGAGTCACTTGATGCCACGATGTATCGTTAAATGATTGGGTCATTAATGTACCTGACAAACACAAGACCAAATATTTTCTTTGCCGTGAACACATTGAGTCAATTCCTGATAGATCTGAGACATGTTCACCTGATTGCTGCAAAGCATATTCTGAGGTACCTGAAGGGTAGAGTTGATTATGGGCTCAAGTATGAGGCGAATCAGAAGATTAACCTAGAAGGTTATGTGGATTCAGATTAGACAGGCAGTGCCATTGATAGGAAGAGCACTTCGGGGTGCTACTTCGGTATGGTATCAGGTGTGATCTCTTGGTTTAGCAAGGAGAAGTCCTGCGTGACACTAAGAACATCCGAAGCAAAATATGTCGCAACTTTTTTGGCTAGTTGTAAGGAAGTGTGGCTGAGGAAGCTACTGTCTGATTTGTTTGATCTCAAGTTAGATGCTACTTGCATATATTGCGACAACCAGAGTTGTGTGAAGTTGTCGGAGAACTCGGTGTTCCATGACAAGTCGAATCATATCAAGACCAAGTATCACTATATCAAGGATATGGTGCAGAGAGGAGCAGTGAAGCTCCAGTATGTTGCGACAGATGAGCAAATAGTTGATGTGTAACCAAGCCGTTGGACAGAGTGAAGATTGAGTAATTTAGAGAGAAGCTTGGTGTTCTTCAAATCGAGGTTCCCTCCAAGGGTAAGTGATACACATGAACCCTTCCCGGATGGTAGTAGATGTGTCCTACCATGCCGGTGGATGTAAGTGATGAAGCATTTCCTGGCTTCTAGTAGGTGTGTCCTACCATGCCGGTGAATGTGAATGTCATGTTATGTGTATCTAAGTTGTGCTCCAAGATGACCTAAAGATAAAGATCTTGCATAGGGAAAGGACTACATCCAGCATGAAAAAGGGTTGGCTCTGTAAAGAAAGACCTTGTAGAGGGAAAGGCCTACATACAACATAAAAAAAGGTTGTCTCTGTAGAGAAAGACCCTGTAGAGGGCAAGGCCTACATCCAGCATGAAAAATGGTTGGCTCTATAGAACTACATCCAGCATGAAAAAGGGTTGTTTCGTAGAGGAAGACCTTGCAGAGGGAAAGGCCTACATCCAACATGAAAAGGGGCTAGCTCTGTAGAACTACATCCAACATGAAAAAGGGTTGCCTCTGTAGATGGAGAACTACATCCAGCATGAAAAAGGGTTGGCTTTGTAGAACTACATTCAGCATGAAAAAAGGTTGGGTTTGTAGATGGAGAACTACATCCAGCATGAAAAAGGTATGTCTCTGTAGAACTACATCCGGCATGAAAAAGGGATGGATCTGTAGATGGATAACTACATCCAGGATGAAAAAGGGTTGGCACTGTAGACTTACATCCAACATGAAAAAGGGTTGGCTCTGTTGATGAAGACCTACATGGAGGCTAGGCCTACATTCAGCATGAAAAAGGGTTGGCTCTGTAGAACTTCCTATGACGAGTAGATTTGAGAGATAGCACCATTTGCTCGAGATAGCGACAAAATATTTAATGATGATCCAGTGATGAAGACTTGTGCTAATGAATTGTGTCAAGAGAATACCTTCCTATTTAAAAGGGAGTGTTAATGTATTTGTAACTTCGAAATGTATTCACTTGTATATTTCTTATTGTATTTCATTATACCCCAACGGAGATGTTTATTCCTCCGATTGGGAGAGTCATATATAAAATAAATTCATGTAAAGTCATTGAGGTTAACCCTTCGTTGTAAGTGGGGGAAATAGTCCCCACAGTTGAGTGGTATTAGGGTTATTAGACTCTCCTAGTGAGGTCGGCCCTGTAAGAGTAAAATTCAAGTGGAAAACAAGTATAAATAGAGAGTGAGACTCTCTATTTGAAACACGCACTCACTCAACTGTCGTGCATGAGTGAGAGAGGAGGAGCTCGCACAAGTGAGAGAGAGAACAGCTGTCAAAGATCATCTTTGTGTTTTTGGGTTTTACTTTTGCTATTGGTGCTCATTCTATCTCTGAGAAAGTTGCAGGGTTTTCTCCTTTATGGTTTCCCCGAGGAAAACTCTTTGTGTCTCTTGTCTCTTGTGATTACTGTTGTGCATGTTATTCTCTTAGATAAGATCCTAGATCATATTTATTAAATGATAAAAATCTAACAAATAATGCCTAGGAGAACTCTTCCAATTGCGATAAACTAGAGTGTACCTTTTTCTTAAACGAGTATAATCGATCTAAAAAATGGGTAAACTACCATTGACTAGACAAACATTCAAATACTTTTACAAGAGTGAAATAATCAAGTTTGCTTGATGATCTTTTTGTGTTAAGGGGGGCTGAAAAGAGCTTAAGGGTAACTCCATAAGGGGTTCTCTTTTTCATAATCCAATTTTAACGAGTATGAAAAAGTAGTAAAAGTATACTTGATACCTCTTCACTGAGTTTTTAATGAGTACGTTGAATGTATAAAAGGTATTCAGAACATTTTTCATGTTTGAATCTAGAGCACGAAAAAGCGATAAAGTAAGCTCAAACCACTTTTCATGTTTTAACCAGAGCACAAAAAATGAAAACTAAGCTCGACACCATCTTATTGTTTTTAACGAGCTTGAATATTGGTTGAAAGAATGATCATATCATCTGCTTCATTTTGTAATGAGATTGACACAGAATAGGAACTATGCTCAAAATTTCGTTTCATGGTTTAGCGAGCTCGAAACTAAAAAGAAAGTATACTCAAAATGACTCCCATTGACGAGTGTTTTCTCAACATGATGCCCATTGGTTGGTACTTTCCCCAGTATAATTGTCAAGTGTCTTAACTCCAACATAATATAAAGAGGTTGGAGACATGCCCCCCAAACTTCGTTTCATCTTCTTACTATTTTCTAACTAAATTTCGGGTTATTTCTAGGAGAAAGTTCACTAGAAACAGAGGAAGAAATAGGATCAAGTGCTACAGGAAGATGAAATGAAGGTTAAACTATTGAGTCTTGAAACAATGGAAGAATTCTTTTAATTTTTTAACGAGCTTGACACGAAGACAAGACTTTGCTCAAGGTGACTTGTTTCATTTTTAATCAAGCTTCAAACAGAAAATAACTATGCTTGTGGGGACCTGTTTCATTTTTAAACAAGCTTGAAACATAACATAACTATGCTTGAGATAGCCCATTTCATTTTTTAACCAGCTTGAAAAAGGAATAAAACTATGCTCAAGGACATCTGTTTCATTTTTTAACGAGCTTGACATAGAATGGGAACTATGCTCATAGACATTTGTTTCATTTTTTAACAAGCTTGACATTGAATGAGAAATATCATCGCAGACAGCTGTTTCAATTTTTAACGATCTTGACATAGAATGAGAACTATGCTCTCCCTTAGTTCTTAGCCAACATGATGTCCAGAGGTTGGTGGGTTGCCCCCTTACAAAAGAAGCTAGTGACTTGACTCCATTATGATGTCCAGAGACTGGAGACATGCCCCCAAGGCTTCCTTATGATGGGAATAAGTTATTGGTTTTCAAACGACTAAACTACATCATGATGTCTGGAGTCAAGAGACATGGCCGACGAAGGGAAAGGAGCCACAAGAACATGTGGTACATTCAGGGAAGTCTGATGACTAGGAGTTATACGATGATCAGTTTTAATAAAGAAAAGTTGATCAATGGTCACAATCTTCCCATCATGGGGAAAATGCATCACTCAAAAGAGTGTGGAAACTACATCTTTCATGGCATAAACATAATCTCTCCCAAGGAGAAAATTAAAATCTAAGAGACCTTGGACTACCATAACATCAATACAGACAATCTTCCCTCCTAAGGTGATAGGAAAATGAGGAAGGTTCCTGAAAGGTACAGTAAGTATTTGAAATCCAGTATCTGATCAGTGGTTGGCACAAGTTGAGGAGAACCAATGGCTTTCCAAACAGTTTAGGATAGAATACTAACAGAATCCCCTTCACCAACAATAGTGCGAAATATGCTCTTAATGGTAACTCACACAGATATTTGGAAAGGAATAGTCGAATGAATAAGATATTATGTTAGGTTACTCCAATCAAAGGAAATAACCTCAGGAGTTGGAGAGGATTCCGTTGAAATGGAAAAGATTTCCTCTTGCATAGAACAATCCCAATTGACTACGAAAAATTCAGTGGGTTTCAGTTCACTCTCAACTAAAAGAGAGGGACAAGACAAAGACTGCGTCAAAGTGACTACTTCAATCTTAACACTCTCCCAAGTGTAAGAAATAAACCCCCACCTTTATTCTAAGTCTCCCAAAAATATTTGAACGCTTGCTAAGCATTGTCATTTTCCAGAGGGTGTAGCTACATGTCCATCAATATCACAGATTCAATACTTAACAACAATATTTGCATCACAGATCGCGATTTTTTGACTTACTTCACCAGTCATAATGAATATAAACGCTTGTCTCCTTCGTTGAGCAGAAGATTCTCCTCAATCATCACGGGGGCTTCACTTGTTGACCAATATCTTATCACGTTAGTTCATATTGTGGGTTTTAAAATTATTAAAAATTGAACCAATATATTGCAGGTATTGGGGGGATGAGGGGTTTAAGGTGGAGCTGGGTAGGGTGGTTTATAAGGATTGAGGTATACAAAGGGGCATGGAGGAGGTTTTAAGTATTGGAAGGGGGTTTCAACAAAAAGTGTTTAGGTCAATATCTCTGGAAGTTAAGGGTATTCTTTAATATCCCACGATCGCACGTGCTATGCAAGATTTTCACTAATTGAAGTCCCCGTGTCAATCATTAGCTATTGTAATGGAAAATAGAATATACGGGTGAACAACTAATATTGATCCTTTGCGATGTAGGGAGTTCCAGATCACATCAAATACCAGTCAATAAAGGAACACGATTATGCGAATCACAAAATATTTCATAGCTTTTTGTCTTAGATCTAATTTTCTAACATTATTCTAACAGGATGTTTAGAAAAAAATTTAAGCAAAATCCACTTCCTTTCAAATGTGTATCTCTGAAGCAAAATATCAAAAGTTTGACCATCATCAGAGCCTTTCTGAAACCTGCAAAATAAATATAATTGCCATCATCAGCAAAATATGATTGCTTTCCCAAATTCAGAGCCTTTCTGAAACCTGCAAAATAAATATGATTTCCATCATCAGCAACATTCCACCATGAAAGTAGAGCGTCAAAAAACTTATACTATCATCAGATCATTCTATACATAATACCATTTTCGATTGACTCTACACAGTAAGAACTAACAACTCACATGGCCATAGGGGTCTGTGAATTGAACTGAAATATCTATAAATCAATGTCTCTGCAAATCACTCTCTACAAATATATCTCTGGATCAATCTGTGTGTTCGAATACATCCAAAAAGTAGAATTAGCAATTTTCAAAGTGCAATCTCGGTTTGATTTGCTTACCAGCCATAATTAAACTTGCCAACTTCGACAGGTATAGGCCGCCATGCAGCACTTTTTGTTGTTGTAACCACACCATTACACTTTTATATTTTTCAAATATCAGTGAGTTGTGATTATGAAAAACTTGATGCTCCAAATTTGTATTTCTTAGAAGCCATATTGGATAAAACAACCGAAGTTTTAACATAATAGGTAATCGATTTGAGTTATGTATTGTTTATAATCAACAATGATGAAATTACAGTTCACGAACTTTCATTCATGAGTAAGATTACTATAGATATCCTCTAATCGTTTCTTATGGTATAGTGATTGTAATATTCAAATTCATGTTACTATCTATTTATCAAAAGCATATCAACATCACTCTACACGGGTGTGGTTTATTGGCGATTTTGTTGTTATGAAGCCATTTGTTATAAATTGGAGGTCACGAGATCAATCCCACCCAGGTTAACCTATGTCCCATGTCTTGCGGCGGTGTCACAGGAGTTACTCCCCCACCCTAGTCCAAAAAAAAATTAGCATCGTCATATTTCCCTTTAAGTGGGATGGTTTCAAAGCTGATTTTATACTCTTTCCATAGTATGAAGCTTTGACATTTTGAATTATATATATAATATTCAAAATCCAAAAAATTTTGGATTTGAATATGTGAAAGCTTCTCGTGCTTGTATTTTTTTTTCTTTAGTCCACAACTTTATGTCAGTTTGAACAAAGTACTTTTTGGATCCAAGTCGTAAGGACTTTTGGAACCATGGCTTTCTGAAACGTGGTGGGATGAAGACACTAATGGGATTTTGATCTGGGATTTAGATGGAATCGGTGAAATTCATACACCACGGTACTTTGAGTGTCATTTACGCTCAATGCCACAAGCCACTTTGCATGGGAAACAACTTACCACTTTGCTATAATAAATCAAAGTAATAAATCTTTTAAACATTAATGAAAATGATTTTGAAGAATGGGTAGTTATTAAGTCGAGGATATAGTGGTTTGTTGCTGGGGATAGATGGATTTCATTCCATCCACCTAGATTCAATTTTATTGAGAAATATTCTAGCTTGGATGAGAGGTTGACGTTTACACTTATTCATTACATAGTAAGCAAATAATTGTTACTATGAAATTGTATAAACTAAGGAGATATTGGAATTTTAAAATTGATTAACTTTCAAATTGAATGGTTTTTAATGATCTTCAAGTTAAAGGTTTAAATGTTTGAATAGTCTTGATGTTTTTTCTTTAAATGGAAAAGATACTAGGTATGATTATAAAAGAATCAGAAAATAAATTAAGATTTATCATTATGTAATTTATGGGTTATTTATCTTCATTTTTCATGTTTTAATATTATTTTTATTTTTCCGCATTTAATATTGTTGAGCTTATTCTTATTCTTTATGCAACTTTTGAAGTGGTATTTTTAATAGCATTCCTATTTTATGTCCGTGATTGTAGCTTGCTAAAATCTATCTTAACTCTAGATCTATCAAGTGTCCAGAAAAATCAAATCTCTCAAGGTACAAACATTTCCTCAAATTTTAAGCTTTAAAAAAAATTATAATTCAAGTGATTTGATTTCTCTTAATACTCGATAAATCTATAATTTAAAAAAAACAAACTTATTAACAATAAATAGATAACCATAAACACAACACATTGATATAATTTTTCAAAACAAACAATGTAATAAAATATTACAAAATTCTACCTCCACCCATGTTCAAAACTCATAAAATGACCTTATTGTTACTCTTTGTAAGAAACTTATGCATATGGAGCTCACTTTATAAAGCACACTGCAAAATCCATTTCTGAAGTGTGTTAATAGTTTTCAAAAAATAAAATATCACAAAACTCAACCGATGTTTAAATCTTGAATGCATAATGTAATGCATTTCTATAGAAATCCCTTGACCTTTCAAAAATAAGCACACAAACTTCTTAAGCCCAAAAAAAATCAAAGTAAATGTAATTTAGTGCCGTAATTAATTAGAAATGACCAACTATATAAAATTTAACTTAGAGATTGTCAAGCCAAAACTCGTTGCAATATTACCGATATAATACTAATAGTCAAGGTATTCTTGAGTTATATAAATATGCATGTTTGGTCTTATCTTTTTATATACTCGACATATTTGGTAGAATGAATTTATTTTAAGTAAATCTTATACTTACCACATTATGCTTTATTTCCTTAAATAAATTTATAAAAATAATAATTATATTTATGAGTTCAGTATTACTTGAATTAAACAAGAACGAAAGTTGCCTTTTTTTTTCTCAGTCGAAAAAACTATTCCTTGGTATTCATTGAATCAAGGAAACCTTTTACATCTTCAGTCATTACAGAAATACCCCAGGGGTCAGCACAAAAAATTAACAGGTGATAATCTCACAATCCCACATACATACGTCATAATCAATACAGAAAACAACAGAAATACAGAGGTACCCAAAGCACCTGGGAATCACTACGAAATATCCCTCTCATAAGAGAGCTGTATGAATCAGTCATCTATGTCCCTAGAGAAAATAACAAGAGCCCAGAAATCTAATCCAAGCAAGGAGAGTGACTCTTGTATCCAGTAGTAGCTTGCTCAACAATACCTGATAGTAGCTCAATGAATCATGAGAGATAAACTGTAATAGAATGAGCATATTCTAAAAAAGCTGTGATGAGTCAACCCCAATAATCTCATTTCCAAATAATTCAGTAAGTAAGAGATGGCCCGAAGCCAAGTGTAATCCTTCCTTAGATAAGATGTCTGCCCTCTTGTTATGTTCCCTATAGACATGACTGAAATCCACCCAAGTAAAAGAGGACATGAGAATTCTGGTGTTGAAGCACCAAGCCTCCAGATTCACCATGTCAAGGGTAGATTCCTTTTTTGCCCAGTTTATAATCACAGAGGAGTCGCCAAAGATATGTAGGTAAGGCAACCCAATATCCTTGGCGACCCGTAGTGATGCCCAGAGTGCTAAGAGTTCTGCTCTAGTATTAGTGCAGCTGCCACAACCAAGTTTGAAAGCAAGAAGGTGATGATCATTCAACCAAATACAAAAGCCCGCTCCACCTATGTTATTTGCAGCTGCACCATCAAAAAAGATCATAGGAAAAACAGAAGTAGGAGACTTCCCAATGTTCCTAATTTTATGCATGTGCTTCTGAAGAGGCTTAAAGGTATTTACCTCCTCAAAAGTAATATGTAACAGGCTAGTCAAAATAGGTTTCTGATCATCAAAACACATATGGTTCCTGGCCTTCCAAATATTCCACATAAGGAAAAGGGGCAGATACAGTAAAGAACCCCTATTTGATACCCAAATAGAGAGATTTTCCAAAAAAGTAGGGGCATTCCATAGAATGTTCACATCAAAAATACAGTTGAGTCCATAGATCACCTCCTTCAGAAAATTACAGCTAACAAATAGGTGATCAACCGATTCAGCTTCCTCGTTGTAGAGACAGCACCTATTAGGACTGATCCATCCTTTCTTGCTTAAATTATCCCAAGTATTAATTTTCTTATTGCAAGTGAGCCACACAAAACACTTAATATTAAGGGGAATATTAAAGTACCAAATCTTCATCATAATATCATTTTCCATAGCAGTTTTGTGATTTGAAACAATAAAGTCATAAGCTTTCTTTGCTGTCACCTTACCCATATGCTCATCAAACATCCATCACAGCGTGTCCTCAGTATGTCCAATCCTAATACCCCCATGTGACAGACCTTTTACATAGGAGGACCACTGAATAGACCACTCTCCCCCCAATAGCAGGTTTGAGGCAGAGTACCAATCTGGTCCATCCGTACCACAAACATCCAGGTTTTGTGCCTGTGCAAGATATGTAATCCCCAAGTCAGTGAGATATTCTCCGAGCTCCTCTGTAAGTAAATACAGCGAGTTGTGCCCCGCAATGGGGTCAATGCCCACTTTGTAAGAATGAAAGTTTCCTTGCAACAACATAAGTGGTGGGATAAGGTCCACACTCTTGGAAAGGTAGTGCATAAAGGGTGCAGCACTAGTGAATAGAGCTTTGATTATGCGTGGAGCATTAGGGAATAAAGCTCCAATTAGGGACAGAGCATTAACAAATAGAGCTTTGGATGTTTTTACTGGAATGCGCATCAAAGCAAGGAATTTATATTTGTATTGAAAATAAAATTTTATTACAAGAAATTAGGGTTTAAACTAGGCTTCCTAAGGAAAATAATAAAATAATAGTTAAAATAATAAAATAATATTTATTAATTTTGGAGGAAGAAATAAAAAAACTATTTTTTTGTTTGTATTTTCAATAGATCTCCCTTTGTTTTTACTCAAATTTTGAGTGGGAGCACTTGTTGGATGCAAAATTCAATTCTGCATCCAATGAGTACCCACACTACATACTTTTGACATAATTTGTATGAGGAATTTGAATTTCAAATCCAACAAGTGGGTATTCGTTGGATGCACTGTGGGTACTCGTTGTATGCGGATTTTGAATTATGCATCCACTGAGTGCTCTCATTGTCATCATCACATTCTTTAAGGTATATCTTATTTTGGGGCAGCGGGGTCCGTCAAAAGTATGCAATGAGTGCTACCGCTCGAAATTTGTGAAGATATACAAACTCAACATGGATAGCAAACTCAACACATGAAGAATTCACAAATTTAGCATACTCTTGCATAAGCTCTCTACGCTAGTAATCATGCAGGTTTAAAATTGATTGTGATGCATTCATTATATTCCAAGCTGGAGCTACAACTCAACTTGGGGTTTTAAAGAGTCTTGAACATAATTTTATATCATTATATAAGTATGATTTATGTCATCTTTGAGAAGACTTCTAATGATTTTTATATCATAACCCAAGTATCATGTAACAATACTATAAATTATAAAAAGATTATGCATCATGGAATACCAAAAAAAGGAGGATTTTATCTCCAATAAATGTATTATAAGAAATAGTAATTAGTTGTGTATGATAAATTCACAATCCAACCATAGGTATAAACTATAGATACCACCTAAATTCAAGATTTGAAACGACAAGGAAAATTAATGCCAATTTATCTCTACCTTGACCTCAATCCACCATTATTCAATCCAACATATTAATGTAGAGCTCAAACAAATAAAAAAATATACTATGGATCTCAAACATCTTCACCGACACTCAATCTTGCATATGGACACTATGTTTTCATGCTCTCTTTATCTTAGTCTCAACAAATCCAGTTTTTCTATATGCTTCCTTGGAATTCCTTTTAATTTACTTAGTCAACAAGGAAATACTATTCTAGGATACATATTATTGGTTAGGAGAGTACAGGTAATGGTGTCATCCTTAGAGTTTAGTAGCCAAGGAAACCACTGACAAGTCAATCCTAATGACCATTTAAACATTCCATTCCTATTAATTTAATTGAGTCAATCTTACTATGAAAGCCGCTATCTATTTATGTAACATGTAATGAAATATGTCTATAAAAGCTTAAAACTAATGTATCACATAAATCATTTTAGGCAATGAGGTTTTCAAAACTCAAAGGCCCTGGGTCCTCAATCTCCATCTCCAACTTTAATGATCAATAGTAGGTCATAGTATGAACAGTATAAATGCAAGGAGCTTCCTTACTCCTCAAAATGAGTCATTTTTTTTAATAGTGTGAGGAAGGTCTACTCTCCATCACCACTTTGGAATTATTAGCATTATTAAAGAAACCTAAAAGTTTGAACCATGCATGATTGAACACAATCTCATGGGTATGTCGATAATGAACTTCATTGGTGTCATTGTTGGACTAATAAAAGTATATGAAGTTGTTAATATGGAACCCCTTCTACCCAATAACAATGAATAGAATAAGATGGAATATCAATGGGATCCAAAATACCTACAATAGAATTTTCGATATGGGATCCAAAATACCTACAATAGAATTTTCGATAGATTGATATGGATTACCTTTTAATATTTTATTTTTTATTTACAATAAGTTTTTTTTGGTATTTTCTTCTCTTGGGATTGAAGAGAAATGGAGACATAATCAAGTGCAAAAAAAAATTCTACAATAAATAGAAGAATAAACCAACATTAGGGTAGTGCAACACCTAAAGAGAAATCAATGAAGAGGTGAATGACCCTAGAGAGAGAGTGAACCAAAGAACAAGTGTGTTGGAGAGAGAAATAAACTCGAGAGAGAGAGAGAGAGAGAGAGAGAGAGACTTGATAATCACACTCAGGAAATAAATATTAAGAATGAAAAAGAATCACGTGGTGATCAATTACAAATTGGAGTTGTGTATTATACACAACTTAACAATAGGATGCTTTCCCAATAAGGATAATGCACATACATGTGTAAGGTCAGCCATAGACAAGCTTAGAAATAATTCTTACATCATAAGGTTAATCATGTCCAAATTGAATATCACACTATTCTCAACATCCCCCTTTATGTTAAATAACCAGTCATTGAGAAAAATAATGAATACAACTAATAGTGGGTGTATACATACCCAACTCAATATAATGTCAGCCATGGTTGAAAGATAAATGAGAGTGCATGCATATATACCAAACTCAATATAATTAGGTTAGTTATGGTTGAGTTACAAATAAGAGTGGGCTTATAGATACCCCAGTCAATATATTAAGGCTGATCATGGTCAAAATACAAATGAGATCAGGTGTATAGAAACCCAACTAAACATAATATAAATCATGGATGAATTACAAATTAGAGTGGGTTTAAATTCCTAGGTAAATATTAGGATTAGGTCTATTATGGCTAAAATATAATTGAGAGAGGCTAGGTAAATACTCAAATCAATTTAAGGTATATTTAATCTATGACAAGCTATTTGCACTCAAATAGGGCAGAAAACAAGCCCAAAATTATTTGAAAGTAGAATTGGGAAAGGAGGAAGGGAGGTGGGTAAAATTAATAACACTAGGAAAATCAAACCATCTATACAATATGCTGCAACGACCATCATAATATGTGTCTATGGGATGCCAAACATACTCAGAAAATAAAGTCTACAATCCATTGGTGATTTCAAGATTGTTTATAGGAAAAATTAGGTGTTGGAATTTAAATTTTTGACTAAATTGTAAGTTAATCGCAACCCTTTGATTCGTTGAAGTAGATATTTTGTAAGGAATTGGTGGATTTACTAAAGGGTTGACACAATAACCTTATACATTTTATAAATTTTTATCTATTTAAACATGCAAACAAGGTTACGATGTAGTTATGAAGGTCCTCCCAATCATACTCACACCTTTTATCCTGTATATTGTGATTGACAATGGGTATTAAAAGATTACGTTGAAGAAAATCACTTGGATGAATCAGGAAAAAAAACCCATGCATTTTGAAGGAGGTATTATACCTTTGTTATCACTAAAACATCAAGGGCTCTTAAATTCTATTCAATGGACAAAGGATTCTTATACAAAGGAAGAGGTCAAAGACTCCTCCAATGGATTTTAGTTGGACTTACCCAAGTAGTATAGTATTCTAACCAAGACTAAGCTAATCACTACTTTAGATTGGAAAAAAAACAATTAAAAATCAATCCAACAAATATATCTCTCTTTTGATATGATTATAATTAAAAGAGTACTCTGGTAACAAGGATTCCTTAGTTGTGACTACTAGTATTCTAAAAATTTACATTGTGGAGATTGAAAATGATGAAATCCATCCACGTGGATAGACTACTTATTGCGTTTGCAAGTGTATCCCCTGGTCAACAAAAATTGGAATCTATCTAACACACACACACAAAAGATTTTTCTTTTTTTGCTTTTATGGAATGAATCCCTACTTTTGTTTTACTATTTCCTTTTTGTGGTATGTGGCAAGGGTTTTTTTTTGCCATGTCGTTGACCCTTTAGGAGTAGCAACTTGAAATGAAAATTTAAGCAAAAATAACTAAATTGTGTATTATCAATTAACCCTCCCTACTAAACCCAACATTTACTACAACCAACATGATGGAAAGGAAACCTAGCCATAACCCAACCTTTGAGTTACACACCTCTAGCCTTCAACTTAGGCTATAATGGAATATATAAATTTTATAATGAAAATGAAAAGAAACTAGATTACAAATTCCATAGGAATGCGGTTGAATTTATTTGCAATCGCATAGCCACCATGTGCAAAGAAGATTTCAACTAGTTCCTTAGTTAATGGGTTAAAAATTATTGAAAATAAAGACAAAAATTGCTTACGGGTTTGTGTCATTGTCAAAGTGTAGGTTTATTAATATAAAAAACAAATAAATATCTCAATAATTGAGCGACATCGTGTTTGTAAGGAAAGAAACTAATTTCCCCTCTCCACTGTGAATACATAATCTCCTTCCAATCCCTCACCCTTTCCCGGTAGTGATGCTCACCTACTACCCCTCTCCTTCCATATTGCTTCTATCCCAAATGAAAAAAAAAAATGTGTATAGTGTTAGGTTAAATAGTAAACAACCCTTCACCCCTTAATACGATGTAATACATTTTTTAGTTTTTTCATATATCCAAACCCATGAAATGCACACATTTTCTAGGCTATTACCTAGTTAATGAACCCCTGTATGAGACTCTCCCACCATACCAATGCATATACGTCCATTACTAGTTAAGAGATATAACATTTTTTTTGGTATCAATAAACTTGTATAAACTAAAATAGAATTTAATCGCCTCAATCAATTACATAGTATACCAAAGTTAATTTGGCTATTATAAGGCTTGATATACATTTTATCTTTGACTTTAAAATGGATTTTGGAAGACAAAGATTCATTTTCCTGATGAAAATTCTTCTCAGGGTCTATATTGGATTCTCAAGATTCTCCTTTTCTCCACTAATAAGTTCTTCTTGACCATCACTTGAACCAAATGTATAATTTTTTCCACACTTTTTGCATGCATCTCCAATTTTATGAATTTACATTCATCTATATTATTCTCTTTCTATTTTACCATCATAATTAAACTCAAAGAACAATAATGGACAATTCTAGGTAACAACCATTATTCAACTTTCAAATATCCAAGTCTAGTTTTTACCATACATTCCTCAGGATAACATGAACTTCACTCTGATACCAAATTGATCCATTTTCTAAAGGGCAAGTCGAAATCACCCAATGTATCTACATTGTTTATATTTCTATACAAAATAATCAATTATGTCTAATGAATTATGACTTGAATTCTTTCCTTACTATTTATTTAATAGAGTATGAAATAGACAATCAATCTCTAAAACATTGATCACATAATACAAATATGTTTTAAAGGATAACTGCAATGGAGAATAAACTACATTTATTATAAAATATTAGAAAATGTCAATCAATGAGTATTTGAAAATTCTAAACTTGCACATCCTATATGATTCTATTAGAATTTGAATGCCATTTAGATCTTCAAGAAGATAGTTCTAATCATTTTTGCAGTAAATGGAGAATAAAGATATAGACTGAACAAAACAAATCACACAAGCAACAGACAAGTATTGCTCAGGAATTTATAGTATCATTCACAATAATAAATCTGGTGTTACAATAGTTTACAAATAGGAAGAATTCGAAGCATTAGGGAGAAATGTGAATCTACCATGCGGATCTGACTGTATCTAATTGAATCTCTAACTCATCATGTCTCAATCAATATCGAAGTCCAAAATCAACTCCCAAATGTCCAACCAACTCAATCAATCAATGATGGCTAGTTAACTCAGGGCAACTTAGTGTGTTAGGTGGACAAAAGAGCCTACTTCACATGCATCCATGCATTATCCATGCAAGACATGCGCTAGCTAACTAATTGTGAACTAACTAAAGGTAACTGGGGGATAACTGAGACCTACTAACTCCAACTAATTGAAGTTGGTTGGTGTCAGGACTCCCAATGACTCCTAAAATGTAGGGATTGCTCTAGGAGGCGCCCAAACTTATGCATGCACATGCAGTAAGTGGTTGTTAACCTCTAGCAATGTTCCCCACACTCTAGTGATTGGTACATGTGGTCCCATTAGGCCAATCGGACCCAATTGTACTAGTGGACCTAATCAATTAATTAAGGTTCCTAAGTTAGGAAAAATTAATCTAATAGACATTTGACTAAGGGAGGATTAATAATCCTAACACCCCCCCTGAATCCTAACTTGGACAATTGTGGGACCTGGTAACAAGACCATAGGTCACCCAAATACAATCTAAAAGATAGTAAANGAAGTAAACAGGGGAAAATATTGTGGGAAACCCCCCCCCCCCTCAAAATAAGTAGGAAAATAGCAATCCGCAAGCTATCTTTAGAAGAAAGAAGCTTCCTCCTTAGAAAAATAACTTGAGAAAAACACTGCTGCAAAATTGTAGCTCTATGCAGCAGCATGGTCCATCAATGGACCTCTCAATGTACTTCTGATCTGATGACTATGTTTGTCTCTTCTGGATGGTGAAGGTAGGGAATGATCAATTTTATGCTTCTATGGGCCATGTAGTTGATCATTCGCCATCATCAAGTAGCACTGAACTGGAACTTTGCTGCACCATATTGTAGAGAGTGAATCTGTGAGAGATAGTGCAAAATGCTCATTCTGATAATGGGACCTTGTTCTTCTTCTGTCTTCTGGATCTCCAGCACCATTTCCAGCTGTATCAATAAGCTTTTGATCCCATATGGGTTTAGGCTTTTGATTAGGAATAGGTATTGGATCTGGATCTAGAATCTATTGAGATTCAGTCTCACTAACAGGATCATATTAAATGTGCTCTTCTTCATCTGAATCTAAAACCTGTAGCACATCATCATCATCATCAAAAATAGGCAGATAAATAGTTATACCTTCCTGTGTTGCTTGAGGAGTATCATGTAGCTGATCTTCTTCGAACTGGATACTTCTTTCAATGAAGCATCTTCTGGTTGCAACCTCCATCATTTTGTAAGCTTTTGCATCTTCTACATATCCCAGTAGAATGCATTCGCTACTTTGGGCTTGGAAGACCTTCCTCTTTTCAAGTGGTATTCTGGCCCAAGCTTTGGAACCAAAAACTCTCAGATGAGAGACATTGGGCTTATACCCATGCAGTGCTTCGAATGGGGTGACCCCAACCACTGACTTGTGGAGAACCCTATTCTGTAAATACGAAGCACATTTTACTACTTCATCCCAAAGAGAAGGAGGTAGATGTCTGGCATGGAGAAGGCATGTTTCCATCTCTTTCAGTGACATGTTCTTCCTCTCAGCCACACCATTCTGCTGTGGTTTGTATGGAACTAAGTGTTCCATTCGAATCCCCTCTAATTCATAAAACTATGGAAATATCATTTGATGTACTCTCCTCCTTTATCATATCTTATTGACTTGATATTCTTGTTGAAACTGTTCTCAACCATAGCTTTAAAAACTTTAAAATTCTCAAAAAAATATGATTTTCGTTTTATGAAGTAGATCCAACAGTACCGTGAACAATTATCAATAAAGGTTAGGAAGTACCTGCAACCATTAATGGAGTTTATGGGAATAGGTACTGCTACATCACTATGTATCAAATCAAGTGTAGAGGCAGCTCTATGTGCCTTCCCAACATCATACTTCTTTTATGGATGCTTACCTACCAAGCAACCAACACATACTCCATCAGAAGTTTGGATGGATGGAAAACCTTCAACCATTTTATCATTGTGGAGTAGCTTCGTATATTTCAAAATTAGATGGACAAAACTCTCATTCCAAATGTTGTTGGTTTTGTTAGAATGATCCAATAAATCTGTAGGAGGAGAAACATGTAAGAAATGTGAGAACTCATAAGCTTTGGTAGAGTGATTTGCAATACCTTTTGCTACAAGTAGTCCAGTGGCTTTTTCTGTAATCTCAACTGATTTTGAATCGAATGTAACTCTCTTGGGAGAGCCTGTATGAGTCATCTAATAAATAGATAATGGGTTACCAGCAAGGGAGGGCACATATAAGACATTCTTTAACTCACCATGCTTCACTCTGACTGAGCCCCTTCCTTCTGCTGGAATCTAGGAATCACCTCCCATGTGAATGTTCGGCCCCTTTGTTAGTGAGATGGTAGAGAAGGATTATTTGGAAGAAACCATGTGATTGGAAGCTACATAATATATTATGTATGTTGAGGATGGAGAGATAGTTTCTTTCAAAGCATGACACCTCTTAGTATCTTCGGTTTGTGGTTCTTCATCAGGCTTCTTTTCTCTTGGGGAAGCAATGTTATGCTACTTGAGAAGAGCTGACATTTCATCAATTTATTTCCTCATACAATGTTCTTTAAGATGGTATCCCTTTTCACAATAAGGACATAACTTATTTTCAAACTTCTTCTTCTTAGAGCCAGAGGCCCCTTCAAAAGTTTGTTGATTTTGTTTGGGCTTCGAATCAGCTACGTTTGGCTCCTTCTTCTTTGATTTTCCCTTTGCTTGCGCTTTGGAAGAGTCAGAAACTAGAGCTTGATCTTTGGAGGTCTTGATGACTCCCATTCTCATCAGCTTGTCTTGCACCTTGATTAAGGACTCGAAAAAAGAGTCTAACGAAGGAACCATCCAATCAGGAAAGCTTCCCTGCTTGCTATTAAATATGGAAACAAATACATAATACTCATGGCCTAGTTTGTTGAGTATAGAAAGGACATTCTGCTGATTCATCTGCTCTATCCCGTACCGTCTGCATTGGAGTACTAGAGACTTGAATTTAGTAAAGAATTGCTCAATAGTATTGAAACTGCTGGGATGTAAAGATACCAACTCATTCTCCAGATTGTGTCCCCAAAGCTCATCTCATTTGTTAAACAAGCTATCAAGCTTCTCCCAGGATTCTCTGGGAGTCCTCAAAACCTTCTAGGTGGAAAAGGAGATCTCTGGAAATATAAGTACATAAGTACCCGAATGCTTCATCACAACGGTTCAGAAACTTGTTCCATTCTACTGGTCGATGAGGCTCAGGCTCCCATCCATGTATGATCATGTGGTATCCATGCTTGCACAAGTCCAGCTGCATATAAATCCTCCAATCAAGATAATTGGAAGTTGTGACGATCTATGGTTCAGGAGTTTGAGAACTCATAATTGCTCCGGCTTGAAGTGCTGCAAAACTTCACACAAGCTATGTACTAACCTGTCAATTTCACTGCAATAACACACTAAAACATATGAACTATTAGAATCATGCTTTCCCTCCTAGAATGAACTTGTTTTTAGGATTTGTCACGCCCTCTCTGCTGCTCTAAATAAATCTAGAGTTAGCAAATCATAATAGGGGACTTCTATGGAAACCCAGTTGCTTCTGATGTTCGATGGGGAGAAACAAGCATGAAACCTGCCTGAGAAGGCTCTGATGCCATATTATAATTTGAATTCCAAATAGATATTCAAGAAGATAGTTCTAATAATGTTTGCAGTAAATGGAGAATGAAGATACAAACTAAACAAAACAAACCACACAGGAAACAGATAAGTATTGCTCAGGAATTTACAGTATCATTCACAATAATAAATCCAGTGTTACAATAGTTTACAAATAGGAAGAATTTGAATGCATTAGAGAGCAATTTGAATCTACCATGTGGATCTGACTGTATCTAACTGAATCTCTAACTCATGGTGTCTCAATCAATATTGGAGTCCAAAATCAACTATCATATGTCTAACCAACTCAACCAATTAGTGATGGCTAGTTAAATCAGTGCAACTGAGTGTGTTAGGTTGGAAAAGGTGCCTACTTCACATGCAACCATGAATTATCTATTGAAGACATGTGCTAGCTAATTGATTGTGAACTAACTGAAGGTAACTAGGGGCTAACTAATACTAACTAGTACTAACTCCAACTAACTAAAGTAGGTTGGTGACGAGACTCCCAGTGGATCCTAAAATGTAGGGATTGGTCTAGGAGGCTCCCAAACTAATGCATGCACATGCAGTAAGTGGAAGTTAACCTCTAGTAGTGATCCCTACACTCCAGTGACCGGTACATGTGGTCCCATTAGGCCAAGTGGACCCAATTGTACTAGTTGACCCAATTAATTAATTAAGGTTCCTAAGTTAGGCAAAATTAATCTAATAAACATTTGACCAAGGAAGGATTAATAATCCTAACATATTCCACATCCATAGAGTTGTGTTTAAAAATAATTGTTACCTATGGTAATAAATTCATATTGTCCAATCTTCAACCCCCTCGTCTAACCATTCTCATTTTTTACTCAACCTTCTCATGGGACATCTCCAAGAGTGGGCTAGATTAATTTGGTTTCTCCTGCATCCCTTCAATTATAAAAATGGGCCAACTTCTATTTTGGTAATCGATGCCATTAACCATTCAAATTGTCTTGATATAAACTTCACTTAAGAATCCCTTCCCGTTGAAATTTATCTAACTAACTTGATACTATGACAAGGCTCTAACCAATTCTTAAACCCATGCATTGAATAACTCTTAGAAAATATCCTTGTTTGGTCATCAACACATGTGCACTAGTCATCATTTATAGTCATATGCTAGTCGACTTTGTTGTTGATATTCTTTAAATTGGTTCTTCTCTAACCATGAGTGGACTTGGTTAAATAAAATTTCTTATTCAATCCTACGTCTAGTATTATAGACTTATTCTAGTCAATCCAATTTTGGATCAAGAAATGGATGATTTCCAAATCACTAGAGGTCCCATTCTTGGTTTTGGTGACTCGGTTAACATGATAGAGGGCCTAGATAAAAAAAAAAATAAGGTTGATTACTAATTCACATGCCACTGGGGGAGGAGGAGGCACATTATTCATTAAAATCCAACTTAGGAATTTAATGCCCTAGAAAATTCTAGCGTCCTGACTCTATGTAGTTTTGGTTCTCACTAAATATTCATTTGCAAAGGGATTGAGAGGGTTATGAAGGAGATAGATAGAGAAATGGATTATGAGTAGAAAATTTTGTATATATTTTGATTGCACTAGTGAAATCCTTATCAATGTTTTTTACCCATTCATCTCCACTCTTGATAATAATATCCCAAGATATCAAAGAAAGAAACTAGGCATTCTCTCACATAATGGTAGAGTGCTCACTTAACATGTGAGAGACATGGAGATAAAGATCCGACATCTCCATCTTGTATATGAATTTGACTTGTTTTATACAATTTTTATTTTACAGATTGAATTAAAATAATAAATAACTAGAAACACAACTGACTTTGTTGATTTATGTCATTTACAATAAACTATTTTCCAAATTCTTAAAACATTCAAGTAACTATTAAACAAGGTGAGTTGCTAAGGGAAGAAATTCCTTGCCTCTAGAATTTAAATATTATGCACTAGTTAATCAAGAGCGCAAGAGCTTTTGTGATTTGTTTCAACTTGGGTTTTTTAAAATATCTTGAGCTTATTAGAGATAATGTTTATCTCTTGATTATTTGTTGGATATGAGAGAGATTCTCTCCCTAGTTTGGTGTGTGGTTGATATATTCACTCAACCTCTTCCAGCTATCTATAGAATAAGTTAGATATAATAACATCTCTCTCAACTCTATTTATTAGAGTCATCATGTACTGCAATTATGGTATTGTAATATATTTGTTGTTCATGTGTTACAATGAATCCTCTCTCCAATTTTATCATGGTATTAGAGAAAAACTGAGCATGACTCCCTCAAGGGAGTGCTAAGGACTATGAGAGAGAGGATCATTTCTTAGTCTGCGTGAAAGATTGTAAAGTTGTGTGTGTTGTGCATGTGTGAGTTTGTTGAAGGAGATCTAATAGATGGTGGTTGTATCCATTACAGAACCACAACGTAATGGTAAATTAAATATCATGTATGGATCACTAAGTTACAATCATTGATCTCTACCAAAATTTTTGTGAAGGGATCCGCTGCTAATGCAACTGAATTCATTGCCTTCTAATTCAAGATAAATGAAGGGCCATGACTGCTTCCATCCACTCACAGTCCATCCACACGTGAGGTTGAAGGGGGTTATAACCTATAGAGTTTGTAGATATGAGAGGAAGAATGAGCCTGTTAGTTGTTCATGTGTGAAGGACCCCATGTGAAAGAGACACCATTAGAAGTACCTCTTGTGAGTCTAGAGGAGCCTCCATTGTTAATCTGTTTGTTTGTGAAGAGTGAGACATTGTGGAAGAGATACGATGAGATGCTACGTAGCAGCTACCATGTGTTGTAGTTATCAGAACCTATGGAGAAAAGTCAATCATTGTTGCATAAGTGTTGAACCATTTTTTATCTTCCATTGTCGTCAAAGTGAGAGGAATAATCTACTATCAAACTGAGGTTGCATAAAGGAGATTGCTGCATCTTGTGGATAACTACCACTGCATTGAAAATCATGTGAAGGGGTTCCTTCATAAAGAAATAACTATGTTGTTGAAGAATGGAACTTTACTTTTTACAGTGCATAAGATTGTAGATGTTTCTCCTACTCTCTTGTGTGGATTGTCGTAGAGGAGGAATTGTCACCTTTAAGGCTGAAGAGAAGCGCCTGTGGTAAAGAGTGAAAATCATTATGGTTTGTAGTGTCAATTGTTGCTATTGAAGGATTTGCATAGCTGTTGGAGTGAAGAAGCCACCAAATCATGACAGAATGATGCTTGAGATCATCAATAAGGAAGAGAGAGTCGTGTGGGGCTGAGGATAGTTTCCATAAAATTGTTGTTGATGATGACATTAAAGGAGGCACCATCGCTACTATGTTGTGTAGAAAAGTTACTTTGTGAAATATGACTATGAAATCAATCATCATTGTTCAGTTTACTTCCTGGAAGAGGAGTAACTACAATCACTTATTGCAGACAGAGTTGAGGAAAAGAAGTGTGGAAAAGGAAGTGCTTGTTCTACTGCATCGAGGTGTTATAGAAAAGTGAGGTGTGCATGCTCATTCCGTCAGACTCACACATTGACAAAAGTAATATTGAGTTGTGATTTAATGAGTTTTATATTATTTGAAAGTGTGCTCATTTATGTTATTTAAGTTGAGTAGATTTTCCTTAGCGTTCTGAAAGGGTTATGTTTCTTTGTCAAATGTTGAAATCATAGATAATTGGATATTTAGAAAAGCATTTAAAATGCTTGTTGTACCTGAAATATCATTATGTAATGTAGGGGTTCATGTTAGGTTGTACCTGACACCCCAAACGATTTTTTGGTCCAAGTTATAAATATTAGCCATTGGAAAGTTGATTTCCCAGGTTGTTGTAATACATGTTCCATATGTTCAGGCATACATGTTGTGGTGTGGAATCACACAGTGTTATCTCTCTTATGCATAGAGAGGATGTGGCATCAAGTTATGGAACAAACCACTTGGGTAGCTACGAGCGTGGTAGGTGTACTCGTATGCTAGCTTGATGTGATTAAAGGGAAAGTTGAGATGGAAAATTCTCAAAGTATGAATGACCAAGTTATGTTTAACATTAATGAACCATGAAGTTGAAAATTATTCCTAGAGAACTAGCGATTACAACACCTGAGGACCCATGTATTCTGGTAGATGGTTTGCTTTTTATATGGACATCAATAATCTATTTTATGAATAGAAAGGTTCAGGATAAGTTCAAAATGATGAAATATTCATGAATACCAAGCCTACTCTACAAGCAGATTCGAGATAAACATTAAAGGGGTGTGTTAGAGATAATGTTTATCTCTTGATTATGTGTGGATATGAGAGAGATTATCTCCCTAATTTGGTGTGTGGTTGAGATATTCACTCAACCTCTTATAGCTATATATAGAATAAGTTAGATTTAATAATAGTTCTCTCAAATCTATTTGTTAGATTCATCATGTACTGTATTTATGGTATTGTAATAGATTTGTTGTTTGTGTGTTACAATGACTCCTCTCTCCAAATTTATCAGACATTCCTTTTGTTTATGGTCTCTCCAGTGTAGAGATGTGGCATTGTTATTTAAACAAAAACATCAAATAAAATGGTTTTCTTAGTGATTTATTTTAAATAGAGACTCCAACAAGTGTTTGTTTTAATGCTTGCTTTTTAATAGCAGCTAGCATTGCTAGATGATTAGAAAGATTTTCTCTTGTAATTGTCTTTAGCTACAACTGCGATGTTAGGGTATGGACAACAAAACACAAATATTGACTTACTAATTGTTCCCTTCATGAATGCTCTTATAGGTTTTCACAGATATAATGGGATAATATCATGATCTTGGTCTTTGCTATTTACATCATATTCTTTCTTTATGTTCTTTTCATAAGATGCATGGCATCAGGGATAATTTTAAGAACACCCCCAAAATGTATATGTAAAATAAATGAGCGAATATCCCTAATATATAGGAAAAATTGAAGGCTATTTTATCACTAATATAATATGTATATATAATTTTTTGGCTAATCTTTCATTTATTATAGAATCTTGTAAAATCTTGGTGAATCTTTCACTAAAATAAAAGATATTATAAAATCTTGGTGAATATTTCACTGATTTATAAAATATTGTAAAAAATTGGCAAATCTTTCATCAATTTATAAAATATTCTTGAAATCTCTTGGTGAATATTTTGCTAGAAAGACTCGGCTTTTGATTATGCAGATTACTAATCTAGTGCAATAAAACAACAATTACCAAAGCTCAAATCTCTCAACTCCTAGACCCTCAAATGAATAAATGCATGAATGACGAGAGGAGTGATTTATTTATACATTTCACAGGCAATATTGGGTCATTCACAACTGGAGGTGCTGGTGAAACACAACTACACTAACTAGATTTGGGGAAATTGGGGACTCCACTTTTTATCTCATCCCTTAATGGTGCAACAAACATGTGCAGATCCAAATATTAACATACTGACAGATTGATAGAAATGAACACTTTACATTGTGGAGTGATTATGGAACCCACCAACCATTATTACAATGCGGAGTATTATCGAGACCCGCAACCTTAATATAATGTATGAATTCCCAACTAGTTTATTTTCCAAATCTCTCATTTCTAAGCTACCCTTTAAGAAAAAATTAACCTACTTATCTGTTTATAAATATGAATGCCACTTTTTCCTTTCTTTTGTTGAAAATCAAAATATGAATTGTGTCATTTGATTTAGAATTTTAGATTTAGTTAGAAACTTGCAATAGTTATTATAAATAAGAACGTATACTAATAAGAATAAAAATCACATTAAGGCATCATCAAGCATATCATTAGAACTACTCTGTTAAAGACTACTTTTTCTTATATTAACTGAGGAGGTGTTTGTATCCATGTCCTTGAAATTTTTGAAAGCATGCAAAATGTGGTAAAAATGTTTTATCGCCCTCATTGAATGCAAAAGACTAGATATCAAATATTTTAATGTCTACATAGAAAATCAAACATGCCCTACACATATTATATACAATCATGATGGAAATGAAGTATCATGTTCCAACTAAATCATATATTTATCATACATAAATAGATCCATTTCTAGATAATTATAGAAATGACATAAAAAAAATCACCAAAAAACATTTTATTTCTAAATGACCCTTACAAAAAACAAAATATCGTAAAACAAGTACTAAAACCAACAAATTTAGGTCATAAATAAAATTGATGAACTTTTCAATAAACATAAAAAAATATACCAGTCACGAACTTCTTAATACAAATAAAATAATCTACAAGTACGCTTTGGAAAAATCTACAAGAATACAACCAAAATAATGGCCATTCCACTATAGCCCCACCATTATAATAAATGTTCATTAATTTATATTACAAGCATCCCAAACATCAACAATAACAGATGTAAAATATGAACATATACACTCTCATTAACGCCTTAGATCCAATAATAATTGCAGAGCAATATCCTAATAAAAACACATTTTAAACAACTGGGTCAAATTCAGTTTGAATATATAAAAACCATGTGGCATCTCTCTGTTAGGATTATAATCCTCCCTTGTCCAATTCCATCAATTATGTCTAAATCAGGAGTTCTTTCAGTCTATTTTTAGTCACTAGCACCATTGGATCCACTTAGCCTAATTGGGGCACATGTACCAGTTACTAAACTATGGGAACATGTACTAGTTACTAAACTATGGTGAACACTAATTGAGACCAACTGCCATTGATTGCACTTGCATGCATCAATTTAGGAGCCTCCTAGATCAATCCCTACAATTTAGGAGCCACTGGGAGTGCCGACACCAACCTCCATTAGTTGAGTTCAGTTGGTGACTAGTCAAGCTTAGTTAGGAGTCAATTACATTCAGTTCTACTCAGTCAGTGCTAGGTTTGCATGGTTGCATGTAGGTGAGGTGAATTTACTCACCTACCTTAGTTAGTTAGACTAGTTAACACTGAATTAGACACTTGAGTTTGGATTTTGAACTCCAATAATGATTTAGACAAGGTCAGTTAACCATTCAATCAAGTAGACTCAAACCGATTCAAATTTCCTCACATGGATTCGAATTGCATGAGGTTATTTATCCACTGTATTTCATTGTAATTAATTATCTAATTACTTTTTATTAATGAAAGCATTCACACTTGCAAGCCATTTTTGCACTGTTTCATTCTTCAATTTCTGAGTAAATTGTGTGATCTATCTTATGAGTTATGTGTTGGTCCACAGATCTATGTGGTCAATTTAATATGGTATCAGAGCCTCGATAGGACAAGGAACTTATCCTACTACAAATACATACTTGGATCAAAAAAAAATTGAGCAAAATTGCTTCTTCTAGTACTGCACCAGAAGCGCAGAATTTACCACATAATATCCGAAGTAAAGGAATTGTTGATCAAGATTGCTTGATCAACTATGCTGGGTGTGAAGAAAATTCCAAAGTGCAGGCTTTCAACCTTACTTTATCTATTTGATTGTGTGATTTATAGGTTTATCAGTCTCCTTCACTGCATTTGAAATGGACCCTCCAATGGAGCTTCTCACTCCTTTCAACTACCACCAGTGGAAGGAGTACATGGAGATGCACCTTCGCTCCAAAAGACTCTTTAGACTCACAATGTAGATAGAGGTAGAGCTATTTCATTATGTTAACAAAGAAAAGTACTGGAATAGGCTTGATGAAGCATATGGATGCTTTTGCCTCTCAATCTCTCGAGATATTCTCTTACACATCAATGGATTGAAGACTCCCAAGGAGGTTTGGGATAATCTTGCTTCCTTGTTTGATAAGCAAGATGACCTGACGATCTATCATCTAGAGAATGAGCTGATTTCTCTTCATCCATCCAACTTCGAAACATTGAATGATTTCTTCACCAAATTCAAGCACTTGGTGTTCCAGTTGAAGTTGTGCAAGGTTGAGAAGGAGAATGATCAAATCATCCATGCCATTCTCTCAAAGCTTGGTGAAGAATACTTAGTATTTGTATCAACCTTTCATTCAGTGAAGCTCACTACTCCAAATTGGAGGATGCCTACTCTTAATTCCTTCATTGAATCTCTCATCCAGGAGCATGACATGTTGATCCAAATGGGGATCATTCGATCTTCCAAAGATCAAGCACTGGTTGCTAGAGGACCTAAGGTAGTGAATGATAAAGGGAAGGAAAAGGATGAGTCTCATGTGGAGAAAGAGCAGTCAAATGAGCCTTTAGGTTCGAAGAGAAGCAAGAAGAATGGCAAAGGAAACACCCTTTGTTCTTACTGTGGAAGGGGCTTTCATCCAAAAAGCTCATGTATGAGAAGAACAATTGATGAAATAGATCTTCTTCTGAATAAACATAACATTATTGTACCTGCTAGCATAAGGAAGGCTGACCATATAGAAGAAACTGAAGAACATGAAGAGACATGCCATGCACTGAAGGCTATTTGTTCAACATCACATGCCTTCCTTGTTGATTCTGGAGCTTCCAATCATATGGTTGCATCCATAGAATCATTCTCTTCCTTGAATTATTTTGATGGTCCTAGTATTCAGATGGGTAATAACAATCAAATTCGAGCCAAAGGGAAGGGTTCTATCAAGCTTGAACATGGAAAGTTCAAAGATGTGCTTTATGTGCCCTCCTTAGCTACAAATTTGTTATCTGTATACCAAATGACTCATACTGGCTCTCCAAAGCGAATGATATTTGGTCATGACTCAATGGAGATCATAGATATATCTACTGCAAACATCATAGAGAAGGGTGATGCAAATCATGCCTCCAAGGCATATGAGTTATCACACTTCATTCCATTTTTAGAACCAATGCACTCTCAGCTTCCACTTGAAAGGGAAGGTAAAAACATTCCATCTACTTCTTTTTCAGTTTCCGCTAGTATTATAGAACCAACTGTATGAGTTTATGAGATTGAGATTCAGGGTGATTCAGATCCATATCCAGTCCCTACTCCCAAGTGGGAAGCTAGGAACATGACTGGAAATCCATCTGACACTCAGAAGACAAAGAACCTTGCTCTATGTCATGAAATCTTACCTCCTTCAGGGAGATGCAAAAAATTCCCTGTGAGATGCTACATGGAAAGGTCTGATCAGTTACACTGCCTTCAAAAGAATAGAGTGGATCATACACCTTTTCATCTAGAAAGAGGAAAAGGTTACATTCCTCCTTCTTTCCATCATCATTTTGGAAGAATATGGACAAGTCTACATGCCAGGCCTTAGGATACCTGTGCACAGAACATCATGCATGTCGCTTCACTACATCACAAAGATTAAGGTTGCAGCAACATATTTTCAAGTTTTTAAAACTTGAATCATGATTCTATCTGCTTAGTTAGAGGGGGGTATTTTTTCCTCTGTGGTTGTTTCCCAACTCCTTGTATTGAGCAGTTACTTTACTTGTTGTAATGGGTGACCTATGGTCTTAGTTACCATGGCCCACAAATTTTCCAAGTTAGCATTCAGGGGGGGTGTTAGGATTATAATCCTCCCTTGTCCAATTTGGTCAATTATGTCTAAATCAGGAGTCATTTTAATCTATTTGTAGTCACTAGCACAATTGGGTCCACTTGGCCTGATTGTGGCACATGTACTAGTTACTAAAGTGTGGGGAACATTAATTGAGGCCAACTGTCACTGATTGCACTTGCATGCATCAGTTTAGGATCTTCCTAGATCAATCCATACAAATTAGGGTCCACTGGGAGTGCCGACACCAACCTCCATTAGTTGAGTTTAGTTGGTGACTAGTCAAGCTCAGTTAGGAGTTAGTTACATTCATTTCTAGTCTGTTACATTCAGTTCTACTCAGTTAGCGCTAGGTTTGCATGGCTGTGTGTAGGTGAGGCACATTTACTCACCTACCTCAGTCAGTTAGACTAGCTAACATTGAATTAGACACTTGAGTTTGGATTTTGAACTCCAATAATGATTTAGACAAGGTTGGTTAACCATTCAGTCAAGTAGATTCAAACCAATTAGAATTTCCTCACATGGATTTGAATTGCACGAGGATATTTATCCATTTTACTTCATTGTAATTAATTATCTAATTACTTTTGATTAATGAAAGCATTCACAGTTGCAAGCCATTTTTGCATTATTTCATTCTTCAATTTCTGATTAAATTGTGTGATCTATCTTAGGAGTTGTGTGTTGGTCCACAAATCTATGTGCTCAATTTAATACTCTCCATCAAGAGTAGCATCCACTAACAACATATAAATGTTAGTCGATATTTTAAACATGATAATGCATAAAATAAATCATATATTTTGAGCTCTATAACACTTTCATAGAACCAATACTCCTAGGATAGAATACAACCCTTATAACATTGAATGATCCCTAAGAATCTAGAGTGCCCTAGGATTCAATAGGGCTAAAAAAGCATCCATGATAAAAGGTAAATTTAAAATATAATAATCTATTGTAAATGTGGATAAAAAGCATAAAATGTTTGATAAAAAGCATACCATGATAATTATTGGATGAAAAGTGTGATGTGAGTTTGTATTCTCTGATAATTTGCATGTGCGACATGCCCCTTCAAGACTTGAGCTTTTGACAATGGATATTTTATGTGAATATTAAAATGTTGATAAAAATAAGAATTAAAGGTGGAATCACATCAACCAGAACCTTCACCCTGCAAGTACAATCTGATGTGGATGAACCATGAATCATTATAGCCTTTATATAGAAAAAATAGCCTCAGATTTTCACTCCAATGCTGGAAATCAAGGGATGAAAGAAGGTATCACATGAAATTGACTAAAAATACAGAATGCAACCATATGCCTAATTACAAGGAAAATGGAGGGAGAAATAACCCTTGGGAGCCTCCACTACTGAAAATTGGGGGCGAAAGAGTGATTTCACTATATTTTCTCTAGAAATTGTGGGGGGGGTAAGATAGAAGGGAGGGAGATTTTGCTAGGGATAAAATAATTTGTTTCATTTTCCTCATTAATATATGGGAGGCTATTTGTTTTAGACTTATTTTTTTCAAATAAATATTGGGTGAATATATTTAGTTGAAAAAACCCTTTCCATATAAGAAAATAACCCACTAACTTTTTGTAACCCCGTTAATATAGCCCATGGGCTATATATAGCCCCTAAAATTATCCATGCATGGCATCAACAAAGAATCAAAATGCAATTGAGTAACTAGACAAATAAGTGATTAGTATTACATATTATAAGAATAAACGCATAAAACAAACATTGAAGAAATTATTAATTAATTAACTAGAGGAAATAATTCATATTTGTATATCAAACTACTAGTAACACCCACCACTAAAAACAGAGTGAAATGTTTAGTCATTCTTCCAAGCAACTCTTCCCCACTTGACCAATGGATCAACTTTGGAAAGCACCCGCCACTAAAAAGAGATAGGTTTGTATTAAACTGTTTCAAAGCAATAGCGATTATAAATTTGAAGATACTACAATAGTTCAACCCAAAGTGGAATTATTGACTCAGCAAAAAAGAAAGTATTTTCCAGTTTCACTGTATTTTTAAACTGTATTGAGATCTCACTTAGCATATAAATCTAAAGGATACAACTCTTATCTATCTTGATGTTTTTAATATGACAATTGAAATCAACCAGTGAAACATCTAAGAGGTTTATAGACAAGCTGAATAAAATAAAGTTGAAGATGAGAGGTGCACAATAGGAAATTTTTGAATTGTTGACCAAAGGATTACCAAATCCTTCGAATTCAAATGGAAATTTGCTATCAACTGATGATCTTAACAAGTTGCAAAGGGTTGATAAAGTAGTGGTAAGTGGATCAAGAGTCCCAATTTGGATAAAATATTAATGTTCTTATCCTTTCTCACAACCCTAATGAATAGTATTGTTCTTCTCCTTTCTCACAACCCTAATGTTTTCATTAGCTTCACTGATTGTGATATTGATATTCCTGACCTTCATTCTTACGTCCATAATGGATTTATACAGGACCACCGAACTATTTGAACTTTTGATAGTTTAAAGGGTTCAACGCTTTATGCATGCATCTGGAATGATTAAAGGGAGATGACCATTTATTACAGGGCATCTCTTTGTCTGACTATCACTAGGTGATCCAACCAATAGTTGGCAGGTTGTCAAGCTTTGACAAAGTCTAGCACTTCGACTGCTTCGCCTTCCTTGATAGGTCCGTCTCAACAGCTTTGCCTCGAAATATCAGTCTCGACAAGTTTGCCTCGACAGGTCCACCTCGACGGTTGAAATTTTGAACCGTTATAACTTCTTTGTAACTGAACATAATGGGTAGTTTCCCAAGCATCTCAGCATCCTATATAAGCATGTACACTAATGTAATATACGGATTTATGATTCCTCCATATTTCATGGAGAAGAAGTAATAAATTGGTTTGAATTCTTGCATTTTTTCTATCCATATACTTTATGTCGACCTAAGTGTATTTCCCGCTTTGTTGTTCTTTTTTATATGCTTCTTCCATAACATAACTCAACTCATTCAGTCAATTGTTGTCCCCAGTGTGCACCTAGGCATGACCTGTAGCATTGGTATCAGAGAAAGATCTTGTCCAGAGCTTAAGTTACATAAGCACTTCTATCAAATTTATTTAACTTATTCATGTTAAAACATGCTCGCAAACTCAGCAACACAAGCAAACACTTCCTTTGACTTTGGAAAAGATGGACAAAGAAGAATACAATAGACATGCAACTGACGAGATAGAGAAACTCATATAAAAATCATTGGCTCATCAGGGAATTGAAATGTTCACCCATTTCAATGAGATTCTCATGCAAGTCACTCCAAACTTCAGGGAATCCTTGACGCGACATCACTCCTATAAAATTATCTCCTTCAAAGTGAAAATGAATCTAGACATGTTGAACCTTGAAGGCAAGATTGACGCATAATCTGTCGACAATTGGGTACAACAACTGGAATCTTACTATGTAGTAAATCAACTCTCTAAAGCGGAAAATATCACCATTGCAGCCATAAAAATGTCAACATCTGTACACTACTAGTGGGAGAATCAATCGACACAAATGGAAAAAGAAGAGGACCCCATCGACACATGGGTAAATCTTGTCGAATATGTCAGAAACAAGTTATACCCACCCAAGTATCTTAAACAACAATATAAGAAGTGGTAGCAGCTAGAGTAGTGAAAAGACAAGTCCGTACAGAGTTACACTGTTGAGTTCTATCAACTCATGGCTAGACTTGGCGTCCAAGAAGAAGAGAAATTGCTTGTCTTGATATACGTCATTGGTTTATCGCCGTAAATTCAGAAAGAGATGGAGTTTTTTACTGTCAGCACGCTTGCGGATGCATTTCATTTTTCCAGCAAGCTTGAAGCTAAAAAAAAGGAAAAATATGTTTTGTGAACAAGCCAACAAGTCGAACATCCGACAATAAGTCACTAGCCGACTCCAACAAGTCCAAGAACCCTTCTCAGAAAGACAAGAGGGGTCGCAACAAACAAGCTCCTACCGGGAAATGGTGTGATTATCACAGTTCTGCATGGCATGATATGTCAAAATGCAAATCTTGGAAGACATTTTTGGAAAAAATTTCAACATCTAACTTGTCCGACAGAACCCTGGTAGAATCTGATCTATATTTACCAACCATCTTGGCTTCTACCTCGACCATCGTCGATGAGGAGGAATGAGAACGCCTATTCCATACACGGATATGGGTTCAAAACAATCCATTACATATGATTGTGGATAATGGTAGCCAGAAGAACTTCATTTCTGAATATCTTGTGAACAAATTAGGTCTTGTCACCACTCCACATCCTCAGCTTTACAATATCAGTTGGATGAAGGATGGGCAGGAACTAAGGATTACACGAAAATGGAAACTCGCCTACTTCATTAATCCTTTTGAAGATGAAGTACTCTATGACATGGCATTTCTTTCCATAGCCGATGCTCTATTTGGTAAACCCTACCTATGGGATTGACACGGTACATATCAATCATGGCCTCAGAAGGTGATTGTCAAAATATGAAACCAATGGTATGGAATACTAGAGTGACAACCCACATCAATGGTTGCTATGATATCTTCCAAAAAGACAAAGAAGCTTATCAATCATGCTCAAAAGTTCGCATTAATCATGATCAAGCCTCAAAATTCTAGGAATATTGCAACAATGAGTCGACTCACAGACCAGTGCAGCTCCCAACAACAACAACAGATCGACAACATTCTTCAGGAAAACCAGAACATATTTCAAGCACCAGATGGAGTACCTCTACACTGTCAGGTAAAACACTCCATTGAACTTGTTCTTGGTTCTTCATTACCTAACAAATCTATTTATAGAAAATCCATTCTCGAAAATGAAGAGATTCGCAAACAAATCCAGTATTTGATCGACAAGGGTCATATCCTCCCCTGCTCCTCTCCTTGTGGAAGTCCAGTCGTCCTAGTTCCAAAGAAAAACGGGACTTGGAGCATTTTCATCGACTATCAGGCTCTCAACAAAATTTTAGTGAAGAATAGATACCCTCTTCCATGGATAGATGAACTCATTGACAATCTGAAAGGTGCTAAGTTCATTACGAAACTCGACCTTAAGTCGGGATACCACCAGATTCCAATCAAGTCCACGGATGTATGGGAAACGGATTTCAAGACCAAGGAAGGATTGTTTGAATGGTTAGTCATGCCTTTTAGTTTAACTAATGCACCTGCAACCTTCATGATATATATGGATGGCCTTCTAGTCCTTTCATCGATATCATTGTCTATCTTGATGACATCTTGATTTTTAGTCGGTCATGGGAAGAACATGTCAAACAGCTTCAACAAGTCTTCGACGCTCTCCAGTAACAGTGGCTATATCTGAACATGGACAAATTCTCATTTGCGATGACCAGCATCAAATATTTGGGTTATGTCATTGACTATGTAGGAATTCATGTCGACCCAAAAAAAGTACATATCCTCAAAGATTGGACCATTCCTCAAAACATTCATGAACTAAGAGTTTTTCTTGGTTTGGTGAATTTCTATCGACGATTCATACTTGGCTTCATCCACATCGCATGGCCTTTGAATTGGTTAACAAAAGGAAATGGGAAAAATTCCTTTAAATGGACACCGACACAACAACAAGATTTTGAACAAATAAAAAGAAAGCTTTGTACTACACTAGTACATGTGTTACCTTATTTGCATCAGCCCTTTGAGATTGAGACAGATGCATCGGACTATGCGCTCGATGCAGTGATCACTCAGTCATGTCACCTAGTCGCATTTCATTTTGAGACTTTCAGCAAAACTGCCAGAAGGTACTCGACGTATGAAAAATAACTATACATAATTGTCCAAGCTCTTAAGCAATGGAGACACTGCATTCTTGGAAAGGAAACAATCATCCTCACTGACCATAAGCCTTTGTAGTTCTCTCTGTCCCAGTCAAAACTATAGAAAACTTGACAACTCACTTGCAACAATTTTCATTGGTAATTAAGTATCAGAAAGGCAAAGCCAATGTTGCAGTTGATTGTCTCAGTAGACCACCCATGTGATGAGTATGCAGGGTTATGACACTACTACTTGGCCACAATTGTATTCGGTTTACTATAATTTCTCTACAATCTATTGACAGCTTCAGGCAGACATGTTGTTGACTACTTAATACTTCCTGGACTACACCTTGCTATGCAAGCTTGGACAGGTTTGTGTACCAATCGGTGACCACCGACGGGAACCTCATTTGCGATGCACACTACATCAAGACTATGAGAAATTTTGGAGTTGCGAAAACACTTGTTATCCTCCAAAAGCATCTTTACCGGCCTTCACTTAAATCTGACGTCAACAAGTACATTTGATCATGTGTGCTTTTTTTCATTGCTAAACATTGAATCGACTACAAGGACTATACACACCCCTTCCAGTTCCTAGTCGAACATGGGAATCTATTTCTATGGACTACTTGACGATATATCCTACTACCAAACATCAGCATGACGCAATATTAGTAGTATTTGGTAGATTTTCCAAGATGGCTATACTCATACCATGCAACAAGACTACGACAGCACATCAGACTGCTCAGCTATTCTTTGAACATGTGTGGAAACATTATCACCTCCCGACGACCATTATTTCTGACAAAGATGCTAGATTTGTTAGCACCTTTTGGAAAACTCTTTGGCAATATCTCGATACGAGACTTTCTTTGTCGATAGCCTTCCATTCGTAGACAAACAGATAGATGGAATTTGTAAATCGCTTAGTCATACAATTGATTCGCATGTACAACCACAAGCACCATTGAACATGGGATGCAAGCCTTCCATACATACAACCAGCTACAATCATGCTCAACACAACTCTACGAGAAAGATTCCATTTGAGATATGTTATGGATTTCAACCATCAGTGCTTATTGACTTAATCAGTTCCTCGACATAGTCGAATGACACTAACTTCGAAGGACAAGAAGTGGAGAAAGCATTGAAGTTCAGAGATCAAATCTACAACATCCAGAAGGGAGCACAGGAAATTTTGCAATGAGCAAATGCGAAAGCTAAGGCTAGACATGACAAGCACCATATTCCTCATTCATTCCAAATTGGGAATCAGGTCTGGTAACATCTAAATAAGGAGCACTTCATTGGTCCATACATAAAGATGAAACCTTTGAGATATGGTCCATACAATATCCTTACACAGATTGGAGAAAAAAAAATTCAACTCGACATTCCTGCATTCCTTGACCTACATCCAGTTTTCAATGTATATCTACTTCGACCATACCATAGACCATCGTTGGAACAAAATGAATTCAAGATAGTAGAACCCGAAGACATCCATCCAGATGTTTAGGAACCTCTTCTTTGAGATACCATTGTGGGACGACGCATATGCTATACAAGGATGAAATCCATTCCCTTGTTTCAAGTGGTTAAAGTTAGACATCTTCCCATGCAAGAAAAATGATACTATTCTAATGAAGTAGCCAACAAGTTTCCTCACCTGAATGAATACGCAATGGAGACCATTGTTTCTTAAGGAAGGAGGAATGATCCAACCATCAACTGGCAGGTTGTCAAGCTTCGACAAATTCTATCACTTTGAATGCTTCACCTGACTCGACAGGTCCGTCTCGATAGGTTCGCCTCGACATATATGTCTCGACAAGTTCACCCCGACAGGTTCGCCTCGACGATTGAACTTCTGAACCATTATAAATTCTTTGTAACAGAACATAGTGGGTAGTCACCCAAGTGTCTCACCATCTTATATAAGCATGTACACTAATGTAATATACAAATTTCTTATTCCTCCATATTTCATGGAGAAGAAGTAATAAATTAGTTTGAATTCTTGCATTTTGTATGTGCATATACTTTATGTCAACCCAAGTGTATTTCCTTCTTGTTGTTCTTTTTTATATGCTTCCGCCATAACAGAACTCGACTCATTCATTCAACTGTTTCCCCCAGCGTGCACCTGGGAATGTCCTGGATCACTAAGCACATATTGTCTACCTAAGGATTGTTTGAAATCAACAAAACTTATAGTTTTAGTTATTCCAATTGGATCCTCTTGTCTATAGTTCATGTAAATTCTATTGATTGTGTCCCACATACCTTACTTGAATAACTATTTCTTCTTGAGTCAACATTGGTACGTGTAGCAAGTTGTGGTGGTTATGTTTGCACATTAGTTGGAGATACTACAACTTGACATGTGCACCTAGTTGAAAGAGTGAGAGATAAACTAACCAAGTGGCAGCAATCAGAATCCCAACATGATAAATATCCATCCTAGGGGTAGGAATGTAGTTTAGAGACAATGAACTATCAAGGGCTTAGTCACACTTAAATTAGCTAAATCCATATAGGAATATCATCCTCAAAGGTATAGCATGCACATGCTTTGAAATACCGAAGATACAAATAATGAAATATATAAAGTGTGCGGGTGAAGTACTTGAGCTCTAGGACTAGTCAAATGGATGTAATTTAACCATAAAATCTCATTCATCTCGATCCGTATAAGGCATAAACAAACATTAATTAATGAAGATACATGATCCAAGGGTGAAACATTGTATACACGAGATATGTGTGCATTATATACGGTCTAGTTGTTACGCTCGACTATGATACAAAGAAAATCAATCACTACATAATAAGGTTGTTGTGGTTGTGACCAAGCAAATACTTTTTTTTTCAGAAGAAAAAATACCAGACCTTGATATGAGAATTAAATCAAAGGACAGCATATACAATCAGCCTGTACAAGCTATCCAATCTATTGTGTAACACACACATTTGGGGGCCCCTCTAATCACTATAGAAGCAGAAATACATACCATGCTGTCAAGTGCATGAGCAGTAACAAAACATAGAGCCTACCAAGGGAAGGATTTCATCATCATTCCTGAAAACAGGTCAGAATATTTTACTGAAATCATGATCATACATGACCATGAAGTTGAACTAGTCCTAAGCATAACAAGAAGGCTGAGAGTCTCTTCAATGTCAGCTAGGATCCTGTACATCATAAACAAATTGTTTCCATGCCATGAAAGAAGGGACTGAGTCTCGACACTAAGATTAAAAAATCTGATAGTTCCCATGATCAATGATCATTCCATCCAAATATTCCGAAAAGTTCCCAAAACCAGGATCTAACAATAAAGCCTTTTTTTAGAGGCTATCATCCTACTGGTTATGCTCACGATAAATATGCTTGATGGTCAAAGGTGGAATAATTTGCAGCATGGACCTAATGTCCTCACACCAGTGACTCAAGTTAGGAGAGTTTAGTGATGCAGTCTTGTTTTCCCAAGAAATAATGACAAGGGAGTCACCGTATATAGTAAGAACAGGGATCCCCAAATGTTTAGTCACTGCAAGGAGAGCCCAGAGTGCCAGGAGTTCAGATCTGGTATTTGTGCTTTTGCCACAGCCCAAAGTAAAGTTAATAGTATGAGAATCACTCAAGTGAAGCAAAAAGCCTGCTCCCCCAAGGTTCCCAGCAGCTGCCCCATCAAAGAAGCCACAAAGGAAGAAAAGTTGTGGGCATGAGCCAATACATTTGATTTTTTTCTTTTTTTTGGTACAGGAAAAAGATGCATAAGCGCTTCAATTTGATGAAGGATAGAGTAAATAGAGGGCTGTTTATTGTCGAAAATACAACATTTCCTTAGTTTCCAAATACTCCAGAAAAAGAAGAGGGGTAGATAGTTAATGGCTGAGACAACAGAAATGCTATTGAACCAAAGTTCAAGGAAAGACCTGACTATGCAATTATTTAAGGGGAGTAATCCAAATTGCTCACGAAAAATTGAGTAGAATCTTCTTGAAAAGGTACAATCGATGAAAAAATGTTGGATCGAATCTTCACCCATCCTGCAAAGAATGCAAAAACCCAGACCCTGTCCACCCCGGCATTGGAGATTATCCCAAGTTAATACTCTATTCATAACCAGTAACCAAATGAAACATCTGATTTTTGCTGGGATGTTAAACATCCAAAGAAGGTCCAGCACCTTGGACAGATTAGAAGAACGGTTTTGAAAATGATGCACAATGCACTCATACCCAAGTGCCGCAGTGATTTCCCCAACATATTTTTTGTAAGAACATAATAATGAGTCTTTCTGATTAGAGAGTCTTATTCTGCCATACTCAAGCCTAGATATAAAATTGTTCCAAATAAATTTCCATTCACCTCCCAAATCCAGTTCCTCAACAGTGAACCAATATCTCTGTGCATCCAGGGAGTAATTTCTTGCTTGATCCAACGTTAATATACCATAATCCTCTAGGTAATCCCATAGATCTTGTGGAAGAATAAATGGAGAGTCGATACCTACTATCATATCCAATCCCACATGAATATCCTCACCATTTCCAACGTGCCAAGTGAGACCACTACCAAACTAGGATAAGGTATGGATGAAACCTTTCCCTATCACTGAAACACCCCTAACAGTGAAATTTTTTTGCTGATACAGGACACCACTGAGAGCTTTTTCAGATATTTCTCAAACAATAGACTGTACCATATCTCATTCCCATTAAGGGCTAACTAGAAAATCTCGAGGCGTAAAGAAAGTCTGAACTAGCCCAAATGTTTGATGCCCCAGCCACCAAGAGATGTAGGTTTAGACAGAGACATCCAATCTGCTAGATGATACTTTTTACTGTCCGCTATTGAGCCCCACAAGAAAGAGAAGATCATACTTCTGAGCTTGTTGAGGATGGATTTAGGAATGGGAACCAGAGCCATCCAGTAGACTAGCAAACTAGTAAGGACTGCTTTAATCAGGACTAGTCTTCCCTCAATGGAGAGTAGACGAAAAGTCCAATGCTGAATTCTCTTTTCAAAATTCTTTATAAGCCAGTGCCAATCTTTAACCAAATAACCAAGGGGCTTTAAAAAGTATCCAAGGTATTTAAAACCCATGGAGATGTGCTCAAAATTAAATGAGAGAGTGCGAGAGATCCTGTTCATTAACCCTTCCTGCATGTTGTTGTACAAAAAACAAGATTTATCCATGTTGATACACATACCTGAAGCTACACAGAATGTATCCAATATAACTTTAAAAGCAACCCACTCCTCAAAGGTGCCAGTGCCAAATATAATCACATCGTCAACAAAAAGCAGGTCTGTAAGAGAGAGCTGGGAAGAGATCTTGATACCCTTGATATTCCCATTGTTATGTGCATCCTTTATTAAGAGACTGAGCCCTTCAATTATAAGAATAAACAGTAACGGGGACAAAGGGCAGCCCTGCCTAATGCCACGGGAGGCAGGGAAAAAGATAGAAGGTGATCCATTTACAAGCAATGCAAAATTTGAAGATGACAGACAACCCATAATCCAGTTGACACCCACCAGTGGGATTCCAATTTGAAGAAGAACGAGTGTGAGATAGGACCAATTCACCCTATCGAAAGATTTAGAAATATCCAGCTTGAGAATTAAAGCACACCTATTTTTGGTTTTGACAGTATGAATAATTTCTTGAGTAATGGCCAAAGGTTCTGAAGTTTGTCTATTCTTTAAGAACCGAAATTGTTGAGAGATAAACTTATCTAAAAAATTCTTAAGGCGTTGAGCAGCAACCTTGGAGATCAGTTTGTAAACCAAATTGCAAAGAGATATTGTTCTGAAATCAACAAAGGTGAGGGGATTTTATTTTATGGGGATAAGAGCAATGAAGGTAGAATTCAAAGAAGGTAAAACTCTGCCTTCCATCCTGGAAGATTCAACAACATTAACAAGTTTGCTCCCTAGAAGATAAAAAAAGGCCAGAAAAAATTCCACTCACCAGCCATCTGGACCAAGAGATTTGTCTTTCTTGAAATATTTTAAAGCCATTTCCACTTCCTCCAGAGAAATCTGGCGTGTTAAAGTCTCCATCTCCTCTTGGTGAAGAAAGGATGGGAATAAACGAATGACATTCAATTGGGCCTCAATGTTGGTCTGATTATTATCTTTAAAAATCTGCTTGAAATACCTTACCCCCAAATCATTGATACCTTTGACATCTTCAATCATATTGCCTCCTTCATCTTCAAGACCCCAAATGGCATTATGATTCTTCTGTACAGAAGCGACCGAATGAAAGAATTTAGTATTGGCATCACCCAGTGAAGCCCAAGTCATTCGGATTTGTAGCCTGGCATATTGAATTTCATGATCCATCAATCGGTGCAACTCTTATCTAAGAGCTAGGAGCCGGTTGTTTTCAAGGGAGCAGAGCAGACCCATACTCGAAGATTCCAGAAGACTTTTAATTTCTTCTTCGATGAGAATGATCTTTTCTTTCATCTCTAAGGTCTTTTCACGCATCCATACTTTAACCTTGTTTTTCAGGAGGCGAAGCTTCAATGAGAGGTCATCCATCCAAGAAGCAGGAACTCCATGGGGTAGAAGAGGCCATTAAGCTTTGACCATCTTGACGAAATCGTCATTGGATAGCTAGGAATGATTAAACTTCAAAGAGAGAGGGTTGGAGACAGGATCTTCCATCCATTCGAAAAGAACAGGGTAGTGGTCAAACACCGCAGGAGGATAAGGCCAGACCCTATGCCTGGGGAGAAGCTCAACAAGGTTAAAGGGAAGTAAAAACATATCAAGCCTTGTACATATGCCCTCTGCCCCTGACCTACCATTTCTCCAAGTAGGCCCAACACAGGAAGGAGCTATATCTGTCAACTGAAAATCAGAAAAAAGTTGTGTGAAGAAGGGACCAAGAGGATCAAGAAGGGCCTTCTTACCCCAAAATTTAGACCCATTCAGTGTAAAATTTAAATCTCCCGCAAGAATCAGATTGGGAAGGGAAAGAAGTCCACCCCTAGCAACCGCATTCCAAAAATATTCACGATGAAGATAAGGGCCATAGCAGTTTAATATGGAAAGAGAGGTGGAAGAGCCCCTGAAATGAGCTTTAAGAAGGATACCTGCATAAGTTCGAAAGGCTTTACATCTGACACAAAGGGGGTTCCAACCCGACAGAATATCCCCTAAGAGACCTTTGGAGCTTATAGCACAAAATTCCCAGCCATGACGGATCTTTGAAAACTCTAACAGAGCTGGGTAGGTACTGTTCATGGTTTCTTGAAGAAGGATAACATTAGGCGAGAGAGAAGCAAAAATATGGTGGAGGCTCTTTTGTTTAGCCAAGCCCCCCAAGCCTCGGACGTTTAGTGAAAGAATTTTCATCAAGAACCACTCAAAGGGGGTGTCATAGCTCTAAGGAACCAATGGGAGGAATCCGGCTGATGTCTAGCCACATTTTTAAGCCTAGTGGACAAAGGAGTAAACAAAGGAGGAGCAGAGGCCAAATCCGACCAAGCAAATACTTAAACACAAAGAAAACACATAAACACGAAGAGGGGAAAATGACAAGAGGGAAAGGTGCATGAAAGAAAATAAAAAAGTGGATGCAAAAACCTAATTCTCGACATGACACCACATGACTATTTGTTATTAGCTCACTTGTTAGTTATGCGCTCTCCCTAGGAGTAGATTAAAGTGCAAATACTAATTCAATTAGATTACGTCGAGTGGTTTCAATGTTCGCAATGGGATAATGGTGAAAAGCGAAATTATGATTGTGCAAGGAGGGATTATTTGAATCATTTTTGGAGAAGCTCCTCTTGTACCATTCAAAGGGTTCAACAATATTATGTATGTTTATTGGGAAACATGCAAGTTTTAGGGGGGAAATGTTGGACCCCAACTTGAAGGATATCAATCTGAAGGGAATCTAGCAGGTGACTGAAGAGTTAGACCAATTGTTCCAGCCATACCAATAGGTCTAGACCTTATTGTATTGGCTCAAGCTGATAACATTGGAGCATTACACTCATGGTTGAAATTTGATCTCCTACTTTGCACTGCAAGAAAGTTTTTTATGATGCTTTAATTTTAACATTGTCTTTCATTTGACATTTAAATCTTAATTTTACTTGTCACAATAATAGTTGTTTTTTTTAAATAACATTTATAATAACTATATGAAACATTGAATTCTCATATTGTGCCTCATATAATACAAAAATAAAAAAAGTTTACAAAAATATAATAAACATAATGATTAAACCAAGGAGATGCATAATGACAAAGAAGGTTTATTTTGAAAACCTTTAAATGGGTTTTTTCACAAGCATTACAATGGGACACCAAATACCATGGGCCCAAAAAAACATGATCGGGTCAAGTTTACCTAACAAGGAGAGACAAAGAAATGTGTGTGTTTGTGTGTGTGTAAGGAGTAGTCTAAATATTCGACGTTTTTTACTTTTTTCATATATATTTGTTTGTTTGTTTTGTTTAGGCTTCAGTTGGAAATCATTAAAAAACCTTGTTGGCACTCAGAATTGTACCCAGGTTGTAGGGGGCACACTCCGAGGTAACAACAAAACCACTTTAGGAAGATATTGATATTTCTCTCCCAGAGAGGGATCTCTCAACACAAAGATGAAGTAGAAGGTACATTTTCTTCTTTCCTTCTCCTGTCCATATCTCTATGCTTCATCTTTCCACTAGCCATCATGTTGGCTTCCACCTCTAGAGCATCAGTAAACATGGCCACCTCTAGAGCATCAGTAAACATGGCAGCAAGGGTTGCCAACTTCCTTTCCCTCAAGGAGAAAGCGAAATCATTATCAAAAGCTCCAGCATAATGCAGTTTAGCAGCTGCAGGGGAGGGTTTTATATCTTCTGGAATAGAATTGTAGGCCCTCATGAATCTGCTTGAAAATTCATGAACAGACTCAAAACCTCCTTTCTTGAGACCATTATATTGAGACAAAAGTTGCAGAGGATTCAGTTTGTCATCCCACCTATCCAGGAATGCATTCTAAAAGGCCTGAAAATTTATTATAGATCCTTGTGGAAGGTCCTTAAACCACTTCTTCGCCTCTCCAGACAGACTTTGGGCAAACAACCGCATTTTGACATCAGGGTAGTCCACTTCTTCCAGGTCAATGAAATCTTCAAACTTGGCGACATGTTGTTTTGCGGTTACGTCCCCTTCCCCGTCAAATAAAGAAATTCTTTGGGAGTAATTCTAGGGAAGGTCATGTAATGCAGCAGGTAAACGCAAGGGAGCAAACCTAGCAGCCATCGGTCTGGGTGGGTTTACCGGAATTGAAGTATTTTGAGAATGTACAGGGGCAGATGTTTCGGCTCTAGAGGTTTGTTGCAAGTCTTTCCAGAGGGAGTCCAACAGATAGGATTCTCTCCTATGAGAGTCGAGTTTAGGGTTTCTAAGGTCGGATTCGGATCTAGTTCTCAACAGGGTATGCACGGTACTGACTTCCCCTTCTGTATCAGTATGAGAATCCGGTGATGATGAGGGGCCAAACAAAGGGAAATCTAGCTTTTCTTTACTCTTCTTTTTAAACAATCTTTCTGGATCTTCAAAGATTTTCAGAATTTGGGTATCAGAGTTACCTCGTGTATGTCTCCTTGAAGCCAGAATGTCGTTCTTGAATTCTGGATAATTTCACAGTGAAGTCGCCAGGGCAAATGTACAACCTCCTTTTGTTTTCGAAATCCCTGTTTGCCCACAGAAATCTCTCTTAATCCTTGTCGTTCTCCCGGGGCAGATATGCACTTTCGTCCCCGGCAGCGGCGCCAGTTTGTTAGCACTCATAA
>LPNX010929033.1:379275-391764 GCA_001517045.1 Pseudotsuga menziesii | reverse complement strand
TATAACCGTACACTCTCAAAACCGTGAAATCTTTGTACAAGAACCAGTCTCCCACCCTCCCTTCGAGTGAAGACTGCATCAAATATTTCATCTCGTCGAAAACCCTGGTCAATTCTCCATCGAACAACAACCTGTATACTTCAGACATGACCGAATTGGCGAATTCGGTCAGGTGGATTTGCGTTGGCAAATCAGAAGAGGATAGAGTACTCAAGAACCTCAATTCGGTAACATTGGAGCATATTAACATATGAAGCAAATGTGTTTGGAATCTGAAAAACTGGACTTTGGGAAACTCAGTCAGCTGGAGGTGGATTGCCTCTGCTAGATACTCGTCTAAATTAAGTACAGGGGGTGACTGGGACTCGGGACTCAAAGAATTGACTTTTAGCAGGAAACCAAGGATAACATGACCTATATGACAATCGTCATCTAGGCCCAACACCTGACAGACCAAAGACATCACTAACTGTATCTCAGCTCTAAAAACATGCAAGGGGTAAGGTAAGGAGAGGTTTTCCAGGGACTGTCCTTCCTTCAGGATACTTGACAGGAATCAAGAGCGAGCATCAATTGGGCAACTTCGGAAAAACTCAGCAAGGATGGCTTCATTCACGGACTCGCGGTTTCTGGGATAATCCTCGGGTAGATTAAGATTTTCTCTAACTACTGCAGCATCAATTTTACATAAAATCCTAGACGCAGACTGACTCACTATGACCCTCTGAGAGGGGGAGTAATTCTCTGCGCACCATTCGGCAAATTCATGGAAGTGGAGGGTTTGTTCCAGGGCGAAAAAATATAAAAAGGACTTACATACATTTAAAACATCATTTCCCTGTAAAAAACAGGACCACAATCTATCTTTACTACCAGCCACACTTCCTGTAGACAGGAAAGGGTCATAGACACCTCTGTGTCTGTCTACCAGGAACTCTTCTCTTTCGTCCGGGACCCGACTAGACACAGAATCTTCACTCTGTTGGTCCATTTCTCAATTTATACTATGAATGGGGCACAGAAGTTACAGGATTTGAGGTCCTACCTGGCTCACTGTGAAGGCGTGTGCTTGGAATGCGCCTTGGTACTTGACAATTGGAAGCGCCCAAATTGACGGGTCCTTTTCGTCGGGTCCCGAGAAATAAAATAATCATAGAAGATGTCAATTTCGCCTTTATAGGACCACCCTGATTTGACACGTGGGAGGCATTTATTTCCGCAACCACTACTTGTCTCTAACCCTCGCGCATCTTTCTTTTCCGGGTTCATTTCTGACCGTCGATCTCTTCTGTGTGAATTCCTAGCCCTTGGGTCACATGCCACATGTCCCTTTTCCACCGAGCCTCCTCGCTTTAACCGTCGTGCAACTTTGGGCCTCGGAGTCATCTACAGTCGTCGATCTGTTTTGCCTTCGCGGGTGGGCCGTCGGATCGTGCTTCGTCTACCGATTCCGCTGGGCTCTTCCATCTTGATCCACCGAGCAACTTTGCTCAGCGGAATCACCCTCGCCCGTTGATGTGATCCGCTGTCACTACTACACCGTCAGATCAAGTGCCGCGTACCAGATTCCGCCGGGTAATCCAGAATTATCCTCTGCGCTAGTTCTTCCTCCGGAATTCTTCTAGGCCATCGATGGGATGCCAGGCGTTCAACAACCGTCCGATCTTGCGTCACGTACCATATTCCGCCGGGTGCTGGGGGTTTATCGGGTGCGCAAGTCTCCATTCCGGAATCGTTTTCCGTCGTCGATCCACCATCCTGCGATCTCCAACCGTCGGATCGAGCGGCACGTATCCATTTCTGTTGGGTGGTCTAAAGGTTATCGCGCGTGCACGTTACCTTTCCAGAAACCAACACGCCCGTCGGTCAATGCTGTCTTCAATCCCCGTCCGTAGGATTAGGAGGATTATATGCGATTCCGCTGGCCCTTCATTTCCTTATCCACCTTGCACTTTCAGCCAACGAATTTGACATGGGCCGTAGATCAGCTCTGAGTAATGTTAAAACCTTTGATGTGTGCAGGCTGTTAGAGGCCCGAAATTCCCCTATCTTGCTCGTATGTTCTGGATGGCGGAAAGGGTATAAACCATTGATTTGCTTCTCCTTTCGACCATGGTTCAGGATCTTTTCCGACTCGGCTGCTCTTTAGATTATCAAGCCCCCTTTGTACTATATCCTTAGCCCAAAGTATTTAATCAACAAAATCTCACCTCCCCTTGGTCTTGCATCTTTTTTGTAAAATACAGGTGTTAACAAACCTTAGTAAAATATATATTAGCTATGGAAATTACATAATATGAGTGTCATCGAGGTATTTGAGGATGTGGAATCCATTTATCCATGTATCCTCAACTACCTTTTGTCCTCTCTCTGCAATCATTAATATCTTCCGGAAGTTGGTTCAGGAAGTTAATGCCTTGGGAAGAGCAAGGCATGGCAGTCTAATGGCTTGAATGAGCAAGCCTGCAAGCCTACAGTTCTACAGCCCAGGAGGTTGTGCTCTTACTTTTGCAGCAAGTAAACCCATATGGGAAAGCATGCCCATCCTCTCATCCTTGAGTCGCGCTAAGGTGGGGGGGGGAAGGAGTCATTTAGTCATTCACGTTGTTGAGGGAGCCAACTATAGAGATTTTTTTTCTTTTTCATGCACGTCATGCATTCATCCTGCTAGAAGAACCATGTTTTGTTCTGGGTTGTTCAACTATTTTTTACCATCCTCGGTCACACAGAGGTTTAGTGGTCTCCTCTGTCACAGAGTGAGTGTAATTATGTTTTGCTGTGTCACACTATGTTTGGCTGGTTGTTGTTCATTCTGAGCATGTTGTTCAGGGAAATATCATTCTGATCAGTTGTCTATTCACTCGTGATAGTGCATTGTTCTTCTAGCCAGAACTGTAGACAAGTGGTTCCGCAATGATTCTCTGTGTTATAGAGTGAAGCCTGTATGGTTGTGTTTTCTTTGAGGATTATTGTGTAGTGCATCCCTATTTCGGTTTGAAGGCTTAGGAGTGGAGGAGGGACATAATTGGCTGATAAGTCTAGTAAAGAGAGGAACCACACAAAACAATCACAAGGGGTTGGTAAATCTATCCTACACACCCGCGGGAACACTAGAGGGAAGGTATGGCCTAAAGGACTGCATAACAGTGAAAGGAATACTTCCTTGTGTAGGGTGGGGTAGAGTCATGGAGACCAAGCCATATCTAGAGTAGGTATCCTTAGCTCTGGGGTTGAGCTCACTAGCCCAACACTTCTACCTACCCATTACCTTAACATCCTGCTAAGCCCAACTATTAGTTGGTTTGATTGAGTTCTGATGTGTGTTGGTTTTGTGTAATCATGTTGTTCCCTAGTCCCTTGTGGAAATCATGCCCGGCTCAAGGGTGGCAGTGTGTTGAGAGATTAATGAACACATTGGCCTATGGTTGGGTGGAACGTTGCAGTGACATAGCTAGTTCCGGGACAACTTAATCATCAAGATAAGTATTCTTTCCAACCCTATTAATGCAATGTATTTTCTTATGAATGTGATGAATTCTTGTTGATGATCAATTAGAGGCTACTTTTGTTTTATGTAATGAATTTGTCTAAGTTCATGGAGGATAGAATCATGTTACAGAGGAAGATCAGTATATTTGTTTTTCTCGTTGATTCCATGAATTTTCTTATGATTTATTATGATCATGTTGAATGCTCTCTAATGGATAAGTAGAAATTTACTTCTGTTATGTTTGCCTGCATTTTACTTCTGTGCATGCATTGTGTTTTTATGATGCATTGGTCGAAGTTCATGAAGGCTAGAAGCTTGGTTACAGGGCCAAAAATTCCGCTAAGGTAAGAATGTGGCATTTTCGCACCTTGGAATCCTCTTAAGGGAAAGTTGAATGAGGCAGAATTGTTGTGTTTCCGTACCTCGGGATCCACAGCGGAAGGTGGAATGAGGAGGACGGAAAGGGCAGTTGAAAACAAGGTAGAAACTAAGTTTTCCAACTCCCGACTTTCAAATTCTGGAAAGCGAAAGGCGGAAGAGCCGTTAAGTGTTTCGTCATACTTGAGTTTCCAATTTTTGAGTTCCGAAGTGCGGAAGGAAGAAGGAAGAAAGAAAAAGTTGGAAGGCCGAAAGGCCATTAAAATTTCCTTCACACACTTGAGTTTCTGATTTTTGAGTTCCGAAGTGGGGAAGGCAGAAAGCGAAAGTCGGAAGGAAGAAAGGTCGTTAAAATTTCCTTCACACAATTGAGTTTCTAATTTCTGAGTTCTGAAGTGTGGAAGCAAGAAGGTGGAAAGCCAAAGGTGGAAGGAAAAAAGTAGAAAGCGGAAGGAAAAAAGTGGAAGGTGGAAGGCAGAAAGGCCGTTAAAAGTTCCTTCACACATTCAATTTTCTGATTTCCGAGCTCTGAAGTGCGGAAGGAGAAAAGCAGAAGGTGGAAGGTGGAAGGCGAAAGAACCGTTGAATGTTCCTTCACACATTGAGTTTCTGATTTTCGAGTTTTGAATTGCTGAAGGAGGAAAGCGGAAGCAGGAAGGCGGAAGGCAGAAGAATCGTTGAATGTTCCTTCGCACATTGAGTTTACGATTTTTGAGTGTCGAAGTACGTAAGGTGGAAATAGGAAGGCAGAAGAGTGTTTAAATGTTCCTGTCGCATAGTGTGTTTCTGATTTCTGATTTTCAAATTTCGAGGCCGGAAGAAAGGAAAGCAAAGTGCCAAACACAGAATGCAAAAAGACAGGTCCAATATGAAAATGTTCATTTTAGTCACAGAGGGATCTGTCAAGAGTGGAACGACTGTTACAATAATGTACAGGGGTTCTTAAGCGCGAGAAAGAGGTTGGAAGAGTGATTTAACATCCATGCCCTGTGTTTGAAAAGAGAACAACTGTTCTTGAAGCAAAAATTGTAATTTATCCACATTATTGGTATGGGGACATTACATTGTGGCATCAAAGAAAAGGTTGCAGCCCTAGGGCCTAAATGGGCCAAATTGAATAGTTAAAAAAGAAAAGAACCCCTAGGTTGTGGTTTGACAAAGCTGTTGGTTGCATCATTGGTATAAATGTGAAAAGACAATTAGTTGCAGAAAGAAAACTACACTGACAAAGAGTGATATTTAGCAGAATTGCTAAACTTAGCCAACCCAATGAAATGCACCTTGATCATAGATCTGGATTCTACCTATGATCTTGAACGTTCATGCTTTCAATAAGAAGTTGGTAAGTAATTTTTTTTTTTTTTTTTAACTTGAGATTATCTAACAAATAATGTTGTTAACACATTTTGCAGTCATAGTGCAGACTGAAAATTTGGTCTTGGTCCAACCAAGAAGGTTAAAGAATATCAGCGCAAAAAAAAGAAGATTAACAACATGGATGATGCACCGTATCCCTGTGGACACAGGGGAGATGCTATGGGGGAAAAGCCAAGAAATCCAAAAGAGGACAAAAATCCTCTCCAATGTTGGAGATGTGGAGGATCCCACATGTGTAGGAACTATCCTCATGAGGAGGGGTATGTAAGGCCAGCTTATAATATCCAAGAAAATGAAACTGAAGATGATGGGAAGAGGGAACAAGAGATTTCACCAAATGTGGCAACTACCATAAGTATCCTAAGGGTAGAGTTGTGGGGTTGCAAAGAATAAAATAAAAGGATGATTGAGGCATTGGTAGAGAAAAAACATTTGACTACAGTCATGCTACAGATTTTAGCATACCTCCAAAGGAAGTTAAACTAAGGGCATCAGTTAACATAGATAGAAGGGAGTAGGAGAAATTGCTACCAGAATAATGAGAAGCTTAACCCAAGGAAGAAAGGTTTTAAACCTTATCACCTCCTAAAGCAACAAAGGCATCCATCACAAGCTGAGATTGAGCCAACCAAAGTGATGAGAGAAATCCCAAGAAACCACTCAAGTGTTGGGGATGTGAAGGACCCCATCTGCACAGGAATTTTCCACTTGAAAATGGGATTAAAGGTCAAGTCCCTAGCACCTAAGAAGCTGAAATTGTGGGTCAGGAAGCAGGGACCATCCCTAAAGTTTGTGCAATGATAGAATACCACCAGGTAGGTCATAACTTAACTGTGGTGGAAGTTGAGGGTGAGATTGCTTAACAGACTATTTCTATTTTGACTAACCCTGGATCCACTCGCAGCTATATCACCCTTAGAATTGATGAGTTGTGCACTTTGAGAAAGTTAGAGCATAGAAGATCATGGTTAGTCCAACTAGCCACTGGAACGAAGAAGGTCAGTGAGGTGGTAAGGAAATGTCCATTGGTCATGGATGGGCTAGTCACCTCTGCATATTTGAATGTTATGCCACTTGGTTCCTATGATGTCCTCATTGGAATTGATTGGTTGGAAGCACATAGAGAAAAGCTTGATTGTTACAACAAGACTTTTGAGTGCTTGGATGAAGAAGGAAGCCTAAAGGTTGTGAAAGGTTTTCCAAAAGTGATCTCTGGAAGGCAGTATTCAGCAATAAAGTTGAAGGAGTTATGTGGGAAGGTTGCAGAGGGTATGCATCTCATGTTTTGGAGGCAGCAGAGAATGCTACTCCTAGGTTGGAGGGCCTTCATGTGTTGCAGAAATTCAAGGATGTTTTCTTGATGAAATTCCAGAGCTTCCTCCAAAGCGGGATATTAATTTTACCTCTGAACTTGTGCCTGGAATAGCACCAGTGTCCTAGACACCCTGCAGGATTAGCATACCAGAAATTCTAGAGCTGAAGATGCAACAGCAAGATTTGTTGGAGAAGAAGTACATCGGACCAAGTGTGTCTCCTTGGGAAGCACCATTCTTGTTTGTGAAAAAGAAAGGTGATACACTCTGGTTGTGTATTGATCACAATCAGTTGAGTAAAGTCACTGAGAAGAATCAATACCCTTTTCCTAGAATGGATGACCTCTTTGATTAAATGAGAGGAGAAAAGGTGTTTTCCAAGATTGACTTAAGGTCTGGTTACCAGTAGGTAAGGATCAAGGATGAAGATGTTCATAAGACATTCTTCAGAGAAAGGTATGGATCTTATGAGTTTGCAGTGGTACCATTTGGTTTCACAAATGCACCAGCTACATTTATGTGCCTCAGTGATAATGTTTTCAATGGGTACTTGGACAATTTTATTCTTGTTTTCCTTGATGATATTCTTACTTATTCAACAAATGAGGAAGAACGTGCGGAACTGTTGAGGATGGTTTTGAAATTGCTTAAGAAGCATCAGTTGTACACAAAGTTGAGCAATTGTGACTTATATGAAGATAGAATTCATTATTTGGGTTACATTATCTCAGATAAAGGAATATCTGTAGACCCTAAAAAGATCGAGGCCATGATGAGTTGTCTTACTCCAAGAAAGTTAACAAATGTAAGATCTTTGGTGGGACTTGCAGGATATTGCAGGAGGTTCACTGAGGATATTCTGCAGGTGAAGTTGAGCCTATGTATAGGCTGAGGAAGCATGCATGTGAACTTGTAGTTCCACAAGGAAATGGCCCTTGTGTGTATGAGCATACATATAAGGAATTCCTGAAGACTGCAGGTAGAATGACCTGGGTAGAACAATCTTGTTGTACCCCATGAGACCAAGGGAGGAAGCTGCCATGTGCTATGAGAAGGATCTCATGACTGAAATCTAAACTTTGAATGGCTTTTAAATTTTGTTGTTGATTGCTAAATTAAATATTATTGGTTGTTTGGCTGATCTAAAATAGTATCAGGATGACATGTTGTATGTGGATGTCTAGGCTTTGGGAAGCATGTGTAAGTAGGGGATGAGTGCTCCCACTTACAAAATCCAAACAATATGAGGATGGCCTATATGATTTTAAGTGGGAAGCAGAATTGTGAATTCATATTTTGATTTGACTATCAATGTTATTGATCATTTGATAATTGGAAATTTATCCATGCATGAAATAGATTTGAAAATTTATGATTGATTTTTTTATGATGACATCTCATGTGAACTGCATGCTAGTATGTAATGCAGTTGAGATGATGGTGGTCCACCCTTGGAGTACATAACTTTTTGGGAGGATGTGTTTGGGAAAGTAGGCTCCTATGGAAGGATGTATATGGGTACATCGCTTTGCCCCCCAGCCAGCTAGGCACCGGTATGCATCACTGGGGGCGCCTAGGGTGTAATGCATCCGGATAGACTTATTTCCGCATACATTCACGCTGTAAGGGGACTTTCATGAGATTGGGGGATCTGTGAAGAGAATAACCCCTAGGTATTATGGTGTCCGAAAAAGAAACACCTGAGCATGGTAAGCATTGGGAGGAGGTGCTGAGCCCCTAAGTAGAGTTGCCATTAAGCACCTAGAGAGGTGTTGGGATTTCGAGCAGGACTACCCATATCGGTTGAGAGATGCTATACAGATAAGTATTTGGTATACTTGGCAACTTTTGTTGTTGTTGATTTTCTATAAATACACATGATCTTATGATGCAATCATGGTTTTGGAAATCTTGTTATAGATTGCATCCTAAAGGAATGAATCTGATATGTGAATAAATTCGTTATGGTGTTCGAAAAGGAAGCACCTGATCTTGGTGAGCACCTAGAGGAAGTGTTATGCTTTGCTGCAGAATTGTCAAAACTCAATTGAGAGGTATTTTCAGGTGATCCGAGGCTTGCAAAAATTTGGCTACCTTTTAATGCACACCCATGCGTGGGGTTGGGCAGGGTTGTGGGTGCCATGGTTGTATAAAGCCAAGTCGGATACTTGTGGAACCAAAAGAAAATACTTATGCAGATAAGTATTTGAATTACTTGTTGATTTTATGTCAATATATATGTGCACGTGATTCATCCATGATTTTTTAAAAACCTTGTGAATTTTACATGAGAAGTGACTCATTGCTTGGGGCTTGAGCATAGGTATTGCTGGTTTCCAAAGACATTGAAGATGTTCCAAGCTGTGGATAAGGATTCTCAAAGACCAAAAAGATATTGGTGGTATGGACTGATGCATGCAGTCCAAGGACCTGGAAAGTTCCAGATCATTCCATTGGATAGATAAGGTGCAGAATGAGCACTTTGACCTTGATGAGGCTACATGGGAACTAGAGGATTCCATGCGATCAGCACATTATTTTTTGTTTAATTTTGCAGAGTACTGAAGGTGGCACCAGTGTATCATTTTGTATTAAGTTGTAAAGAATTGAGGATGGTGTTGTTGTAAGGGGGAGGAGACTGTAATACCCCAGATTTGACCCCTTGGTATTCAATCGTACATGATGATTATATTGTAGTGAGATCATGGCATGGAGATCAAGGCCAAGGCCTTGCCATTGATGAATGTTTTGTGGATAGGTGATCAAGGTTGATGCCTATGGTGATAGTGCTAATTCAAGCATAGTAGATACATTTTGATATATCATGTAACTATGTACAAATTAATAAAATACCATAGCTAGCTATGGGACTACAATGCGAAAGAGATGGCGGCATGATTCCACAAGGGCATAGGGAGGGGAATTAGTCAAAATCCTGAGCTAATAGGGTGTGACCAGATGTCAATGGGGAAACCCATGTATCCTCGGCTACCTTTTATCATCTGTCCTCAATCATTAATTTCTTCCAGAAGTTGGTTTAGGCAGTTAATTCCTTGGGCGGAGCAAGGCATGGCAGTCTGATGACTTGAATGAGAAAGCCTGTAAGTCTACATGTCTACAGCCTGGGAGGTCGCGCTCTTACTTTTGCAGCAAGTAAACCCACATGGGAATGTGTGCCCATCCTCTCATCCTTGAGTCACGCTAAGGGGGGGGGGGAGGAGTCATTCAGTCATTCACATTATTCAGAGAGCCAGCTGGAGAGAGTTGTTTTCCTGTTCATGTGCATTGTGCGTTCATCCTACTGGAAAAGCCGTGTTTTGTTCTGGGTTTTTCACCTGTTGTTTACCATCCTCATACACACGGAGGTTTAGTGGTATCCTCTTTCACAGAGTGAGTGTAATCCTGTTTTGTTGTGTCACACTACGGTTGGCTAGTTGTTGTTCATTTTGAGCATTTTGTTCAGGGAAAGATCATTTTGATCAGTTGTCTATGCGTGGGTTATCTATTCACTCACGATAGTGCATTGATCTATTATCCAGAACCACAGATAAGTAGTTTTGCAGTGATTCTCTTTGTTACAGAGTGAAGCCTATATGGTTGTGTTTTCTTTGAGGATTGTTGTGTAGTGCATCCCTGCTTTGGTTTGAAATCTTAGGAGTGGAGGAGGGCCATAATTGGCTGATAATTCTAGTAAAGAGAGGAACCACACAAAAATATCACAAGGGGTTGGTAAATCTGGCCTGCACACCCGTGGGAACACTAGAGGGAAGGTATGGCCTGAAGGACTGCATAATAGTGACCAAGCTAGATCTAGTATAGGTATATTTAGCTATGGGGTTAATCTCACTATCCCATCACTTCTACCTACCCATTACCTTAACAACCTGATAAGCCCAACTGTTAGTTGGTTTGACTGAGTTCTGATGTGTGTTGGTTGTGTGTAATCCTGTTGTTCCCTAGTCCCTTGTGGAAATCATGCCCAGATCGGGGGTGGCAGTGTGTTGAGAGATTAATGAACACAATGGCCTATGGTTGGGTGGAACGTTGCAATGGCATAGCTAGTTGCGGGACATCTTAATCATCAAGATAATTATTTCTGCCACCATGTTTATGCAATGTATTTGCTTATGAATGTGATGAATTCTTGTTGATGATCAAGTAAAGGTTACTTTTATTTTATGTAATCCATTTGTCTAAGTTCATGGAGGCTAGAAGCCTGTTATAGAGGAATATTATTATCTATGTTATGCTCGTTGATGCCATGAATTTTCTTATGAGTTATTATGATCATGTTGAATTCTTTTCGATGGCTAAGTAGAAGTTTACTTCTATTATGTTTTCCTGCATTTTACTTCTGTACATGCATTGTGTTTTTGTGATGCATTGGACTAAGTTCATGGAGGCTAGAAGCCTGGTTATAGGGCCAAAAAATGCATCTAAGGTAAGAATGTGGTGTTTCCTCCCCTTGGAATCTGCTTAAGGGAAAGTTGAACGAGGTAGAATTGTTTTGTTTCCTCACCCCGGGATATGCAATGGAAGGTGGAAGGTGGAGGGTGGAACGGGCAGTTGAAAACAAGGTAGAAAGTAAGTTTTCCAACTTCTGACTTCGAAAGTGCAGAAGGAAGAAGGTGGAAGAGTTGTTAATTGTTCTGTTGCACTTTAGTTTCCGATTTTCGAGTTCCAAAGTGCGGAAGTCAGAAGGAACTTAAGTGAAAGAAGGAAGGTGAAAAGGCCATTAAAGTTCCTTCGCACAGTTTAGTTTTCAATTTTCGAGTTTCGAAGTACGAAAGGCAGAAGGTGGAAGGAAGAAAGGATGTTAAAAATTCCTTCACACACTTGAGTTTTTTATTTTCAAGTTCCGAAGTGCGGAAGGCAGAAAGGTCGTTAAAAGTTCCTTTTCACATTCGAGTTTCTGGTTTCCATGTTTCGAAATGCAGAAGGCGGAAGGTGGAAGAACCATTGAATGATCCTTCACACGTTGAGTTTCTGATTTCTGAGTTCCAAAGTGCAGAAGGCGGAAGGCGGAAGAACCATTGAATGTTCCTTCGCACATTGACTTTCTGATTCTCGAGTTTTGAAGTGCAGAAGGTGGAAGAGTGTTTAAATGTTCTTGTTGCACCGTATGTTTCCGATTTTTTGACTTTCGAGGTTGGAAGGGCAGAAAGTGGAGTGCGGAAAGCGGACTCTGGAAAGACAAATCCAGTGCAAAAATGTTCATTTTGGTCATAGAGGGATCTATCAAGGGCGGAACGACTGTTACAGCAATGTACAGGGGTTCTTAAACCTAAGAATGAGGTTAGAAGAGTGAGTTAACGTCCATCTCGGTGTTTGAAAAAAGAACAAGTTTTCTTGAAGCAAAATTTTTAATTTATTTGCATTATTGGTATGGGGACATTACACCTAAGATACACCTTAGGTGACATATAGTTTATCCATTGACATATAGTTTGTGAATTTCTAAGTTCATATGACAATTTTTCTTTTTCTTTTCAAACTTACACTTACAAAACCATGTCTACAACTTCAAATTAGTGCAAAGAAAAATCAATAACATAAAAATTACACAACCAAAATATTTCAAAAAATAAAAACACCCTAGACCAATCTATGCTCTTAAAAATGTATTACTTATTTATTTTTATTTTTATAACCAATAATATTTTTTACGTGCACACACATGTTTAGGAAATGCAACTAAAATTTTCAACTGTTAGATTCAAAAACTAAAATAATATATAATTTATCATCATAAATTATTTTACGTGTACACAAGCTACTTGTTAACTTCTACTGAAATTTACAAGAACAAACCTATCATTAAATGCAATTTTGACATATTAAATAATAATATCATTGTTATTAAAAAATATAGTTGGAAAGACAACATAGTTCCCCACAATTTTTTTGTTGGTTGCGTGTCAGAATTCAGGA